>PVKP010010954.1:0-63064 GCA_004027715.1 Plecturocebus donacophilus
GAATCCTGAGGCATACAGCCGCACACCTACTAGCAGAGACAGACAGACCCGCATTCAGACTCCCACAGGGAGGCGCACATGGAGAGACGTTTTCCTATAGACCCAGGAGTACGAAGACACCACCTGCACCCACGGGGTGAGCTGATCAACACATTCCAGAGCTTTTCCCTGTTCTGCCTTGGAAATAGCCCCAGGATTTGGGAGGTGGCCCCAGCTCCTCCTCACCCCTAGAAGGAAGGAAGGAGGTGGCCTGGGCTGAATATTACTGAGGGCAGGCAGCGGACCCTGGGCCTGGGACTCACAGAGCCAGGTAGCAAGAACCCCCACCCTGCCCGGTGCCAGGGCTGGGTATGGTTCTGAGCGCAGCCTCTCTGGACTTCGGGTTGGGGTGGGAAGCCCTCGCTCCCTCTCGCGGGGTCGGGCCGGCGGGGGTAGAGAAGTGTGAGTGAAATGGGTTTATTACTGGGAGTCTGTTGCCTCGATTGGTATCGATCCCCACATGTCACCTTCCATTGCCGCTAATGGGACATGAAGAGTCTCCACCGACACCGCAGCCACCGTCTCTGCACACTCACGCGGCCTCCTCCCCTGCCCTCCCCCAGCCCCTGCGTCCCTGTCCCTCCAGATGCAGTATTCCAGGGCAGCCTCCTCCCTCCTCTCCAGTCCTTCTCTTCCCTCGGCCTCATCACTTCCTTCTAACTTCCCCTTCTCCTTCCCCTTCTTCTCTGCCTCCTTAGATCAGATCCTTCCTCCTTCCCAATGCTTACCAGCGCCTCCTTTCCTGTCCCCATTCTGGCCACCCGAGGCCTTGTCCCTCCCTACAAGAGCGCCCCTGTTCCCTCCCCTCCCTTTGAGCTCAGTCTCAGCCACCACTTTGGACCCTGCCCCTTGGATGAGGGTGCACTGGGCCCCATCAGGATGCCAGGAAATGAGCCCTCCTTCTCCAACAGCCAGTAAGGAGCGCTTATGAGTGGGTATCCTTCTTCCGACATGATTGGCTGGCCAGACAGACCTTCCTGGAACCAGCCAGGCCCCCTGGACTTCACTGGCTGCCATGACCCCAGGCCAGATCCCAGGCAGAAGGGCGAGGAGCCGGTGGAGGAGAAGAGATGAGCCTGTTTTCTTGGCTTCTTCCTATTCCTCTGGAGGGCAATGACACCATCTCCAGCCCTCCACCCTGGGTAGCTCCTTGAGAAACGCTCCCCAAGGCCTGCTCCCGACCCTGGTCCTCTGGTCCTGCCCATTTTAATGTCAGATGGTAACAAAGGCACAGTGAGGCCTCAGGCAACCCATTCGGGGCCGTGAGGTCTTGATACAAAGTCAGTAGACTCTGAATTTAGTCTCTTGTGCTGGTTGTTACTCAAATATGGAAAAAACGTCACTAAGCAGAGCCAGAAAAGTCCACTTGAAGCTCAATAGCGTATCCTTTGGCTTCCTCCTATGGGAGGACCCTTCCTGCCTGAGTCTGTGCTGTTCATCTCTAGGGTCTGGGAGAGGAGCCCAGGAGAGGACTCTGTTCCCACTCCCTCCCTCGCCTCCATCGGCCCAAGCGCCAAAGCAAAAGGGGCCGCCTCCTGCTGTGTTCCTGTCCCCAGACAGAGACAGCTTCACCCCCACCCACTGCAACCCCACAATTGTTCACCGTGTCAGGGAAGTTTAGGGAGCTGGACAGTTTAATGGAAATGAAGCTTGGGGCTCACGCCTGTAATCCCAGCACCTTGAGAGGCCAAGGCGGGTGGATCACTTGAGCTGTGGAGTTTGAGACCAGCCTGGGCAACATGGTGAATAATCTACCATTATTGACTGTACAATCAAATCTAGCCCACATGGATTTTGATCCATGCTATAAATCCTTGATATTACAAAAATACAAACATCAGCTGGGCATGGTGTATGCCTGTAGTCCCAGCTACTTGGCACACTGAAATAGGAGGATCACTTAAGCCCCGGAGGCGAAGGTTGCAGTGAGCTGAGATTGCACCGCTGCACTCCAGCCTGGGTGACAGAGTGAGAACCCACCTCAAAAAACTAAACTAAAATAAAATGCGTTGAGGCTGCGTGTTGTGAGTCCAGGTAATTGGGCTGGCTGGAGTGTGGAGAGCTGAGTGAGGCATGGGGTACTTTTTGGTTCATTCACTCACCAGTCATGAAACAGCAGCCCCCACACCCAGGCACTGAGCTACACACTAGGATGTGTGCAGGAAGGCTCGTCATCTGGAAGGGGCTTGGTTGGGTCAGGAGATCCTCCCACCACTGCCATTTGCCCTTTCCTCCGCCCACTGCCAGGGAGCTAAGCCATCTGCTTATATTTAGGGAAGAAGTGGACGAGGCTCAGCTTGCCATTCTAGCAGCCGAGATCTGAGCCGAGGGCCTCGCTTCCACGCCCAGCCCTATCCACAGGCCCAACCACTGAAGTGTGAGTTGGACAGAAAGTGGGGAGCAGGCAGGGAGAGCTGCCTTGATCCGGCTTCCTGGAAGATGAGAGGAAGCAGGTAGGGCTTGCGGATGGTGCAGCAGAAGAGAAGAGTGAAAACCCCACTCAGAAGCAGCTCCTGAGGCGGGGGGTGGTGGTGCACACCTGTAACCTTAGCCACTCGGAGGGCCGAAGGTCAGGGGATCACTTGAGGCCAGAAGTTTGAGATCCCATCTCTATAAGAAAAAAAAAAAAAAAAAGGACTTGAAGTTAGCCTCATGAGGGACTTTGCTGGGAGCTGGGATGGGGCAGGAAGTGAGACCCCCACAATAGCTTGGAGCCTCCTTCTCTGGAGGTCATTGGGATATGACCCCTAGGAAAACCTGGAGCGGCAGGAGGTGGTCTGAATGATCCCGGGAGGCCAGTGCCTGGGTCTAAGCCCCTGTTCTCCCACTTCACCTCTGCCCTGACCCCCTCGTTAGCAGGGCTGTTCTTCCTAATGGAGTCCTCCTTGGCCTCGGCACCCTCCTCCAATGATCCTGAAACGCTTAAATGAAGGAGAGAGGATGGGGTGGCAGTGAGCAAGGGGCAGGATCAGCTTCCAGATGACGCAGTACCAGTGACACCTGAGAGAAACGCCCAGGGGCCCGCATGGTGGCTCTCACTTCAGCCTTTCTTGCCACACATCTCTGGCCTCTGTGGAGACCACGTCCGCCTAGTCCTTGCTCATATCCCCCCACCCACCCCTCCAACTCCCTAGAACAGGGTCCTGTGCCATTCCTCCCTGTAGCCCCTTTCCTCTTTTCCCGAGCGGGCCCGGAGCCCAGTCCTCCCTGCCTCCTGACCCCGGGAGCCCTCTCTCTGTGGCCCCCAGCTCCTGTCTGCTCCATCAATCAGCCTCTCTCTCACCTTTCCATCATGTTAGCTTCGGTTGATTTAACCAGAAAACAACCCCCAGAATTTAATTCCATGGCCCTCCATTTCCATTCCCATCTCGACCAGCTCAGGGTTGGGAGGGGCGGTGTAATGACGGGGCTGGAGGGTAGGCAGAAACTTGGCATCTCGGAGTCAGGGGGAAAAAATAGAAAATCATATTGATTCCCCCAATGACATCCATCAATCTTCCCTCCAACAGTGAGTGGGGAGATTGGACACAGCCCCGACAGGCTCCAGGGTCACTTGGTCCCCAGGACTTTAATGGCAGAGGCCCTAGTCTTAAGGATCCTCCCTCCTCCAGTTTCCCTGGAAAAGCCTCTCCCGAGGTCTCTTACCCACGGCCTTTGTCCCCTCCCAGGACATTCTGGATTCCCCCCCTTCTCTTCTTTCTAATATTTCCTTAGCAGGCTATCTGATGCCCCTGTCGTCACTTTCTTCTACCTGGTTTATCCCTTTGTGGGAAGTTCTTCCTGCTGTCTAACTTCAAGTCATATTAATAAAACAAAAAGGAAAAATCATTTTCTACAACTCTAAGAGGAAAGAGACATAATAAGTGCTTAAAAATCCTTAGAGAAAAGAGATTAGGTAAGTGATTAGGAATATTTTACTGGAGACTACTAAGAAAAGTTGCTAATTGCAAAGATCCAGCACCACCATGGTGAGCAGAGCAGGGGTCCAGGGCTCCGAGGAGAAAGGAAGAAGTGAGATGGGGTCAGGAATCAGAGGCTGAGAAGGGGTTCCTTCTGCAGGTCTGCATTCCATCTCCGCAGAAAGCTGCACACAAGAAGGGCTGACAACGTGGGAAGGCTAGACAGCGGAAGGCCTTCCCAAGAGGTCAGCGTTAAAGAAGGGGTACCCGTCTCCCCAGTCTCACTGTGGGTCAGATGTTTCATGTCCAACCTGCCCCAGAGTCATGCTCTGGATGCAAAGGACCCAGTGAGAGATACTCCCTCCCACCTCACCCCCAAAGGGGTGGGGGCGCAAGGGAGGGGGCTCCAGGCCGTGGTGTCACTGGCCCCCAAAGGGTTAATGCTATTGTCTGAAAACCACATCAGCTCCCCTGGGAGCTTGGAGATCCCGCTCTCATTTTAAGTAACCCTAACGGGCGTGATGAGCAAAGGGTCGTTGCTGGGCGAGGAGAGCGCCAGAGGGAGCCAGTCGGAGGAGCGCGGGGACCTGGCTGCTGCTCTGAGGTAAGGGACTCCGATGGCAGGTCTGCAGCTGGGGCCAGCTGGCAGGGACGGGCCCTTCTCTGTCCTCCACCACCCCAATGGTGGAGCCGATCGTGGGGCAATTAGGAAGGGGAGAAGTAAGGAGAGCTAGGCACTGTGCTGAGAGGGGAACCCAAGGGTCACACCAAAGCTGCCTGGGAGGTGGCAGTGCTCGTCCATGCATGTATGGAACAGCCGCAGAGCCAGATGTTGGGCACTTAGGCCAGAGAGAACCCTGGCACCTGCAGAAGGACATCGTAATGACAGCAGGTCCAGCCTGGCACTAGGCTTTCCTCCTCCCATATGGGGTCAGCTGTTGGCAGATGGGACTCCTGGGATGAATGGATCGAGTCAGACCCAGGGGCTGACTGAATGCTGGCCTCAGCTATCTCCCTGCCCCAGGGTCCTGTGTCTCGGGGAGCTCTGCTGTCATCCCTGTGGCTGAGGTTGAAGAGCAGTGGGTGAGGACTGACAATCCGCTGGT
The DNA here is from genome assembly GCA_004027715.1 of Plecturocebus donacophilus. Taxonomy (NCBI): domain Eukaryota; kingdom Metazoa; phylum Chordata; class Mammalia; order Primates; family Pitheciidae; genus Plecturocebus; species Plecturocebus donacophilus. Next base: position 5,045 of record PVKP010010954.1, read on the forward strand.
GGCTACTACTGGGCAGAGGGAGGCAGGTGACAGTGTGGACCTCACAGCATGGGGGGAAGGAGCAGGGGTGGGCAGAGGGCCACCAGGGTTGAGCTCCCACCTGAGCCGGGCTGGGTGTTCCGAATGGAAACCTCCGATGGAACGAGAGGATTCTGCTGCACTCACCTACCTCCCTCCCTGTCTCAGACTCCTGGGATCTTTCTCAAGGAACTAGAAGAAGCTCAGAGTCTGAGAACAGGGGTCCCTCCCTTATCACAAGAGCCCCTGTGATGGTGCGGGCAGGTGCAGGCTTGTGAAGCTGGAGAGACGCAGAGATGATGTCTGTGGCAGAGAGAAGTCCTGCTCATCTCCCCAACTCCCTCCCAGTGGAGACCAGAGGAGAAGGGCTGGGGAGAGTGGTGCCGCCGTCTCTCCACCTCCAAGCCCCGTTCTGGTCCTGCCCAAGGGCAGTGGGGCTCCAGTGGGCACAGGGACCAGGGCGCATGGAGGCAGCCTTCAGTTGGGCTTGGGGCTTAGTGGAAGTTGAAGGGTGGTTGTTAAGATTGGGGTTGGGGTTGAGGCTGGAAGTGGACATGGGGTTTGAGGGTTGGGGATTGAGTCAGAAGTGTCAGAGGCCCCCGCTGGGGAGAATGACCTCAGATGCCTGCTTCTGACGCTGCTGCCCTGGTCCCAGTTACTCAGCCCCGTGCCAGCTCTGCCAACTCATCAGCTCAGCTGTTTGCTAGGAGCTTTCACTTCCTCTCCCTCCGGCCCAGTCCTCTGCCACGTCATCACCTGCTGGAGGGGATTTCTTGTCTCTGGGTTGGGGGACAAAGGGAAGGATCAGGGGGTGTCCAGGCAGGGGGCTCTCCCAGGCACAGCTGATGGGAATGAGATGAAAGGAACCCAGGGTGAGGTTCCACTGGGGGAAGGTCAAGGGGTGCTGGGGGGATCTGAGGAGGAAGTAGGGGAGTGGGGAGGGGGTGCTGTAGCGCAGGGCCGGGAAGCCGGGAGGCCTGTGGTCAGCTTCCTCCTCCAAAGCATGGGATGGGGGCAGGAGAGGAAAGACAGACAAGCAAAGAGAAAGTAATGAGGAGACGGTGACAGGGACAGCAAAACAGAGTGCCAGGCGGGGAGAGGGCAACGTTCCAGAGGAGGGAGGCGGGCGTCCCAGGAGGCCAGGATGGGTAGGGCGACACAGACAGAGGCCATAGGATCAGCAGACACAGCAAGTAAAGGGGAAATGAGAGACCGAGAGAAACCGGCAGAAGAGGACGAGGGAGAAGGGAGAGAAGGCTGGGGAGAGACATGTCCATAACGCTGGGGAAGTAACCGAGGGCAGGCTGCTGGGGGGCAAGGGGAGAGAAGGAAAAAGAATCAGAGTGGGAGGGAAGAGGAGAGAACAGCCAGGGAGCAAATGAGCTAAAGAAAGATAAAGGGGTCCAACGAGAAGCGGAGACCGCGCAGACCGGCAGGGCCGGACGGGCAGAGGGATGGGTGCGGAGCTGGAAGCTGGTCTCCAGACTCCCATGGCCCTTGCCCCGGCCCCTGAGTCCCTGAAGGTGTATGAGGGGATGACCTTCCCCCTGACCTTCAGCTGCCCATCGTGACACGTCTGGGGGTGGGGCATGGGAGTGTCTGCTCCATGGAGTTACACAAACCTTTTAAATCCCACGCCCAGGGACCCAAGAAAGAGTTGGAGGCGTCTGCAAAGGGGAGGGGGACTAAGAGGAGGGGTTGGGCAGAGGTCTGAGGCTGGATCAGGGGACTGGGCAGTGACAGCAGTCGAGAGGGAGCCTGGAGGGGGGCTGAGGACGGAGGGCTGAGAATGGGAAGCAGGACGGCTGCTGGACCCCGCTGGGGGAGCCTCTCCCAGCTGCGGAGATGGAAGAGCTGAGGCTGCAGGAGGGAGACAGATTCTTCTGGATGATTCCCAGCATAAAAAAGGGGTCCTCTCTATTGCCCAGGCAGAGAGAGACAAGATGCCCTTGGGGTCATTGCCAGCAAGGCAAGAGGGGAAGGAAAGAGAGGCTGAGGGGACATGAAGGAAGGGCATGGAGCCCTCTCCTTTCCCCAAATTCCCCAAGGAAAAAGGTGACTGGCTTGGACCCTCCCCGGCCTGCAGCCCCTCTTGCTCTCCTAGCTAAGCAGCTTTAACTAATAGCATTAAAGCAGGTCTCAGGACTCACCACTCTCCACTTGGAGCGGAGATCAAGAGGAGAGACCAGAGCTTCTAATCAGATTGGGGATTTGGCGGGGGGGGGTGGGGGACGCAGTTCGTTCAAGGCTAACAAGCACAAAATATCCCCCTGGAGACCACCGTCGCTGTGTCTCCGAGGGGTCTCTCCCCGCACTCTCGCTCCTCTAGGCTGGATTCTCCCCTCTGATCTTTCCATCCCCTGGGCCATATTCGGGGCCTCACCTGTGTCCACAACTGATTTCTGCGCCACGCTTTCTCTATCTGATACTCTCTGATTCACTCTCTTTCTCGCTGACTCACACAGCCTGTCTCTTTCTGCTGCCTTTGTATTTACAAACAGTCCCATTTTCCCACTGAATCAATCAAGCAGTCACTGAAAACACTTGTTTCTGTCCAATCAATCTGATTATGCAGTCAATCCACTTCAGCCCCTTAAAAGGCTCCAACAGCAAAGTGACTTTGGATGCGAGTTTCCGCTTTGTATATGTGCAGCCTTGGTCTTGAACACTCTGACTTTTTAAATATATATTGTGTGTGTTCCTGTCGTTCTCATCCTTTCTGCATCACTCTCTGTCCACCTGGCTGGCTGACCTCTGGCTTTCTGGGAACTTTGCGGATAATTTTTCTGGCAAAGGGCCCACATGGAGGGTTTAGACTGGAAGTGGCTTCTTCAGGGCCCGGGGCCTCCCACCAGCCTCACCTCTCTGAAGTTTCATCCTCAACTTTTCTGCCCTGATTGACTGATTACAGCTCAGAGCCTGAAGTCAGACAGACCTGTTCCCATCCGGCTCCACCACTTGGGCAGGATCTTATGCAAGTCTCTTAATCCGTTTGAGCCTCAATTTCCTTAGCATACAAAACAGGTAATACCTATCTCGGAGGGTTATTGTGAAGAGTCAATGAAGTAACATAGGAACACATGTTAAACCTAATACTGGGAGCATGATAAGGGCCCCATTCATAGGAACTAAAGTCTTCCAAAGGTGAACTCTACTGTGGACATTTCCTTTGGCTCCAAGCCCTGGCTTAAGGCTTACTCTCCATTGTTATCTTCAGTATCCATATTGCTTTTATTAAGTAACGACCTAAAACCTACATGTGTTGTAATGAACGCTTACACTGGCCAAGGGGGTTAATCATATTATTAGTAATCAGAATGATGATGATGATGGCAATACTAATTGCTTGCTGCTACAACCCTTCAAGAAACACAAAGTGCTTAAGAGAAGCCACTTTGATCATTTGAGATTGGTTTATGATCCTTCTTGATTTATGGTTTTCAATTCTCCTCTAGGGCCACTGTACCGATCTTGCCGTGGGGGTTCTTGGGGGATCAGGGGCTATGCAGAACCCATGGTTAGAGCTTCCCCAAGCTTTGTGTGTCTGACCCACAGCACAAGAGGGGACAAGTGGGAACCTGGAAGATAAGGGCAGGGTGGGGACAGAATGGGACTACCACCCCAGCCTTGGAAGCATCCCCACCAGAGTGCGGATTCAAGTGACGCGCATGGAATTCTGCTTAAGTGCCAAGAACAACTCTTGGACATGAAGGCAGAACTGAGATCTGGTGTTCTCTGAGTGCTCCCCAGTCAGCTCAGAGGCTCAAATAGGACAGGAAGCGTGCGGGGCAGGCGTTTGGCAGGACTCGTCAGCAGCAAGGATTTCCACACCCAGAACTGGCAAGGTCCTCGGAGACTTAAGGATCCATCAGGGACTCTGACAGACATGGGAGAGGCTGGGGAGAAGGCTGCTGGCATCAGGAAGCTGAGAGACTTGATCTTGCCTACTGATGCCCCTTGGTTTTGTATTCTGAGGTTTTTTTTCTTTTGGGTGGTAGGGAAGGGGGTGTTGGGAGGCCACCTACATGGCTGAACATTATAAATCTTGACTCAAGGTCTTGTTTTCCACTCTTTAAGAGCTGTATGGTCTTAGGGAAGTTATGCAAGCCCTCTGCTACCTCCTGTAAGGGTTCAGTATATGTCGGTTTCAATCCCTTAATGTCGTGTGGACCACACACCAAGTGTCTGATCAGCAACGGGGTTTATCATTCTCGTCTTGCCAGATCTTAAGTCCACACTAAGGTCTCACATCCTTCAGACCAGAGAACACCATCAGATTCAGCAGGTGCCAGGGCAAGCCATAGGAAATTCTATCAGCTTCCTCCAGGGAACAGTCGTGCCTTGGACTCTCTCAAAACTCACCTCTGCACCCTGCCCCATTTGCCAGCCCGTTTTCCTAAGGGGAAGCAGAAGAGATCCCAGTCAGATTGAGGTTTGACCAAGGAGGAATTTCCAGATGGACAGGACAGGAAAGGAGGGGAAGAGGAGTGGGGGGCATCTGCTTCAGGGGAGGAAAGGAGAAAAGACTCCAGAATGTCAGCTGCCAGTTTAGAGATAGATGAGTCAGATAACCTATTCAACCAGGTTCTGGGTGGGCTTGGATCTACCCACTGCCCTAGTCACCTTAATTTCCAGAGATACTCTCAGCTCAGCCCAGACTTGGTGCCTCCAGGCTCCTGCCCTTAACTGCCTGTCAGTTTGTCAGTTTACATCCCTGGCACTGAGCATTCCCCGGGAAAGGGAGAGTGAGACACCAGATGACCTCTTGGTGCCAGGAGTCGGGGAAGCCAGAGTTGTCAAAGCCTGAAGTGTCTGGGGTTCCTGACTCTCTGACACCTACAGCCTCTTTTCGCCGCATCCCATGGGTTCTATAGGTTCTCGCTGCTCAAAGTATGGTCTGTGGACCAGCAGCAGCGGCATCTGGTAGAAGCTTGTTAGAAGTGCAGAGTCTTGGTCAGATGCAGCGGTTCACACCTGTAATCCCAGCACTTTGGGAGACCAAGGCAAGCTGATCACTTAAGGTCAGGAGTTTGAGACCAGCCTAGCCAACAGATGAAACCCAGTCTCTACTAAAAATACAAAAATTAGCCAGCGTGGTGGCAGGTGCCTGTAATCCTAGCCACTTGGGAGGCTGAGGTGAGAGAATTGCTTGTACCCGGGAGGCGGAGGTTGCAGTAAGCTGAGATTGCACCACTGCACTCCAGGCTGGGTGACAGAGCGAGACGCTGTCTCAAACAAAAAAAAAGAAGTGCAGAGTCTTAGGTCCCCCAAGTTCTGCTGAATCAGAATCTGTATTTTAAAGAGAGCTTTAGGTCATTCCTATTCACATTAGAGTCTCAAAAGCTGATTTTTTTAAGTCTTAAGGCAACTCAGCACATGAGAAAGTGCTATGGATTAGGAGGCAGGGGGCAAGGCAGCTAACTCACCATCTGTCTTTGGTCAAGTCACTTTCCCTGTCTGAGCTTCCTCTGGAGAATGAGAAAGCAACTCCAGACAAACCCTCACGTGCCCTCCAGACCTGACAGCCTAACACGTTCTAGCTGCACCCTATCTCCATCAGAGGCAGAGGGTCAGGCCGGGTCACGTGATGCTGTTCACAGGCAGTCCTAAGGGCCCAGGAACCTCCCAGTGCCCTGGCCTGCAGGTCCCAGGAGCAGGTCCCATGGCTTCGTCCCCACCGCAGCCCCTCCCGTCCCTCCTCAGTCTCCTTCCATATCGTTTCATCTTCCATTAGTTATAATGGAAACCAGCCTTTTGCACCATGCAGAAAGCTTTTTGCTCCATCCAGAAGGCTTTAGGGCTTACACATTTTCTTTCCTCTCTCCCTATATCAGGCAAGTCTATCTCACTAGGGTTTATTCCATAAACTCCCCGCACTTCTCAGCTGAGAACCACAAGATTCCCGGTTCCTGCCCATGGTTCATCAATTCAACAAGCATCTATAAAGCACCTTTGAGCATGAGGTCCCGTACTAGGATCTGGGGAGCCAGCAAAGAACAAGACAGCTAGGGTTCCTGACCTCACAGCTGACACTCAGTCGGCAACAGATGTTCAACAAAGAATGACACTACCTATAAGTCCATTACCATTCATTCTATCTGCAGTCATTTATAGAACACCTACTGTGTGCCAGGCCCTTAGGACTTATTGGCAAAAAAAAAAAAAAAAAAAAAAAAAATCCCGGAAAATTTCCTGCTTGGCCGGGCGCAGTGGCTCATGTCTGTAATCCCAGCACTTTGGGAGGCTGAGGCAGGTGGATCATCTGAGGTCAGGAGTTCAAGACCAGCCTGATCAACAGGGCAAAACCTTGTCTTTACTAAAAATATAAAAATTAGCCAGGCTTGGTGGCATGCACCTGTAATCCCAACTACTTGGGAGGCGGAGGCAGAAGAATTGCTTGAACCAAGGAGGTGAAGGTTGCAGTGAGCCTGGATCGCACCACTGCACTTCAGCCTGGGTGACAGAGCGAGACTCTGTCAAAAAAAAAAAAAAAATCTGCTTTTCTCAAATGTGAAAGTGTTTGAAATACTGTAAAAGTACAGGTATGTGTATAAATCTTCCCACTCAAGATTTAGAATGAGCCCACGATTAATTACATTTTCTTTTGTCTTCTCTTGGGAAAAACTCCAATCCTGTTAAGCCCTAAGAAGAGATCTCATTCTCTGTCTAAATCCCCCAGCAGGGGCAGGATACAGGACCCTTTGCATTTCTCTCCATCTATATAAGTGGCTCAGCACCAAGCCCTGAGTCCGAGTCAGCCCTGGGCAGCCCTGGGTATGGGGAAGCTTCCTGCCTCAGATTCCCTTTTCTCATCTTCACTTTCCTTTTCTCTCTCTCCTGACCCTCTCCCTTCCCTCCTTCTTTCCATCCCTCGTTCCTTCCTCTTTCACGGTCCTCCCCTCTGCCTCCTTCCTTCCCTTCCTCTTAAGTGGTGACCGTATTTCCCCAAGGCCGAGACACAGCGCCTCTCACCGGCGTGGACCATGCACTGCAGCTGCTTGGCTGAGGGCATCCCAGCCACCCCCGGCAGCTGGATCTCAGGTGAGCCTCTCGGCCAGGTCTACCCACTGCTCCAGCGGCGGCCCAGGCAGGGCCTCCGGAGCCCTCACTCTCCCCTCCCCACCCAGGCTTGGCCGTCCCTGACTGGGCCTACAAAGCCGAGTCGTCCCCAGGCTCCCGGCAGATCCAGCTGTGGCACTTCATCCTGGAGCTGCTGCAGAAGGAAGAGTTCCGCCATGTCATCGCCTGGCAGCAGGGAGAGTACGGGGAATTTGTCATCAAGGATCCAGATGAGGTGGCCCGCCTCTGGGGCCGCAGGAAATGCAAACCACAGATGAATTATGACAAGCTGAGCCGGGCCCTCAGGTGAGAGGAGGCGGCCGACACGGCCTGAGAGGGGAGAGTTCAAGGGAAAGGGCTGTGGTTTCTGGCCCCCCGGCCAGTTCCCACCCCTCCATGCTTGGCGAGTGTCCTGGCCTGTGGAGAGCTGCTTTGTAGTGCTCTGAGAACAGCTCAGGGTCAGCCCGGCTGGGGAGGAGAATGTGACTAGGTCCCTGACTCTATTCCCTGACCACCGGCCAACTCAGTTCTCCACTTCGAATTCTCCAGATATTACTACAATAAGAGGATCCTACATAAGACCAAAGGCAAAAGGTTCACGTACAAGTTCAACTTCAGCAAGCTCATCGTAGTCAACTATCCTCTGTGGGAAGTGCGGGCGCTGCCGTCCCCCCACTTGCTGCTGGGGGCCCCTGCCCTGTGTCGGCCAGCGCTGGTGCCGGTGGGTGTGCGGAGTGAGGTAAGCGTGAAGGTGGCTCCTGTCTCAGGGCTCCACCAGGTCCTGCCCCTCTGCCCAGGAGGCTCCCCAGCCTCCTCTCCGCCCCTGGGGCCCATCAGCCCGCAGTGTTCTCCTCCTCCTGCATCCTAGGCCCTGAGTACCCCAAGGGCAGGTGCGTTAACAATCTAAGTGGTACAGGGCCCACCTGTGAGAAACGGTGGCTCCTTCTGTTCTAGGCGCCACTGCTTTAGTGGTGGATCAGAGGGAAGAGCCCAGGCATCTGAGACCATAGGCAGCCGTGGCAGTGGGCTTTTAACAATCGGTATGAGAGGCCGGGCCCGATGCTCATACTTGTAATCCCAGCAATTTAGAAGGACAAGGTGGGCAGATCACCTGAGGTCAGGAGTTCGAGACCAACCTGGCCAACATGGCAAAACCCATCTCTACTAAAAATACAAAATTAACTGGGCATGGTGGTGAATGTCTGTAATCCCAGCTACTGGGGAGGCTGAGGCAGGAGAATCGCTTGAACCCGGGAGGCTGAGGTTGCAGTGAGCCAAGATGGAGCCACTGCACTCCAGCCTGGGAGACAGAGCAAGACTCCATTTCAAAAAAAAAAAAAAAAAAACAAACAATCGGTATGAGAGTATTTTATTGTTTTAGCAACTGGCTGTGTACTGGAAAATACATGCCAGGGAGAGCCCATCCCACCCCACACCTACTTCTCACCCTCAGCTCCTACACAGCCTGCTGTTCACCCATCGGGCCATGGTGGAGCAGCTGGTGGGACAGCGGATGCCCCGGGGGCCACCAGAGGTCTCTGGGGATAAGAAGGGGAGCAGCAGCAGCGTCCACCGTGAGTGCTCAGGGCTGCGAGGGCCCAGGGAATCTTTGCCAGAGGGAGGGAGGGCCTTCCTGGCTGAGTACATGGCTGATGGGGCATGAGACAAGGGATACTGTATAACTCGTTCATTCATTCAACCAACCTATTGAGCACCAGCTATTTACTAGGTGTGGGGGTTCAGAGCTGAAATACAGCCCTCAAGAGGCTCAGAACCTAGTGGGGAGCAGAGATGGGATTACTGCCAGCGGCAGCTGCAAGCATTCAGGTAAGCACTAGGTGCTAAACATTCAGGCCCAGAGAAGGAACTGGAGCTTCCCAAGCGACGCAGCACTGGGGCAGGTGAAGGAAAAAGATGGCTAAGCAGAGGGAAGAGCATTTATTTATTTATTTATTTGTTTATTTATTTTTGAGACAGAGTCTCACTCTGTTGTCCGGGCTGGAGCACAGTGGTGTGATCTCAGCTCACTGCAACCTCTGCCTCCCAGGTTCAAGCGATTCTCATGCCTCAGCCTCCCGAGTAGCTGGGACTACAGGCATGCACCACCATGCCTGGCTAAGTTTTGTATTTTTGGTAGAGACGAGGTTTCACCATGTGGACCAGGCTGGGCTCAAACTCCTGACCTCAGGTTATCCACCTGCCTTGGCCTCCCAAAGTGCTGGGATTACAGGTGTGAGTCACCACACCCAGCCAGGAATAGCATTTATAAAGCAAAAAGCTGTGAACAGCTGTAACAAATCTGGAGAACTGCTGGTAGCTTGCTGTTGGAGAGCTAGCCTGGCGATGGGCTGGGAACAAGCGGGACGGATGAGAGATGGAGCTGGCAAGGCAAACAGGTGTCGGGCCGCAGAGGCCTCACAAGCCACGCTAAGGGAGCAGAGCTTTCTCATGCGGGCAGGGAGGACAGGGAGGAAGAGTCGCGGTCAGATTTTCGTTTTATGCAGATGACCAGTGTTGCACGTGGAGTTTGAGTTGAAGGAGGCACACTGGAGTTGGGAGCCTTTGAAGATCATCTAGGCAGGCGATGACAGGGCGGGAACCAAGACAAGGGCCATGGGATGAAGGAGGCTCAGCTGGAGAGAGACAGGGACGATGGAGTTCTTTCACTCATTCACTCACTCATTCATTCCTTCTTTCATCAGATGCTTAATGACTTCCTGTTTAATGTGCCAGGCGCTGTCCTAGGGGCTGAGAGCCAAAGTGAGCAACACTGCCTTTATAGGACTTACAGACACCCAACTGATGGTCGATACGTGATTTTAACTGTGCTAACCGCTGCAGAGGAGAAGGGCAGAGTGCCGAGGCCATCAGGGAAGACTTCCTTGACAAAGTGACATTTGAGATGACACCCAAACTGTACACAGGTGTTAGCTTACCTCAGAGGGGTTAGAGAGAGCATAGCGAGAGAGAGAACAGTGTGTGCAATGGCCCTGGGACAGGACAGAGGGACTGGGAGAAGGCCAGCACAGAGGCACATGGTCATTGCATGGGAGAAGAAGGTGAAAACGTAGCCAGACATCAGCTCTTACAGAGGCTGTGAGCTGGAAACTGACAATAGCAGATTTTCTGTGAAAAAGATCACAGAGACACTTGACCAACCCGAGGCTCTTGTGCTGAGGTCCAAGAATTGCCCCCTCTCCACTCCAGGCAATTTCATGGAAGAAGGATCCATGGCCTTCACCCCACCCTTGAGCTGCTGGGGGCCCCAGGCTCTGCATCCCAGAAGTGCAGCTGAGGCCATGGGTGTGGGGTGGCCCAGGGCCTGCTGGGACTCGCTGGGTCTGGTCTGGCAGCCTGGAGCTAATCAGCACCTGGACAGCCTCCCTGTTCCTCCACCCCCACCCACCCCCTCCCAGCTCTGGGAATGCCTTGGGCACAGAGCTGCTCTCTTTGGGAAATATGAGGAAAAGAAGAAAGTGTTCTCTCTCCAGGTGGAAAGAAAGAAAGAGAACGAAAAGAAAAGAAAAGAAAGGAAAAAAGAAAGACAGGGGGAGGGGGAGAGGGAGGGATGGGTGCAGAGAGGAGGGGAGTGGAGGGGAGGATTCCCTCCAGGCCCCATTTGGAGTGGGCTATTTTGCACCTCCTCCCCTCTGCAGACAAGCACACAAGCCCTGCCTATGCTGGGTCCTGAGGGAGGCCAAGCAGGGGTAGGTCGCCAGAAGGTTGGGAGCAGCCACATGCCTCATTTCTGGATTGAGATTCCAGAAGCCTGTGCCAGCCCCTCACCTCCACCCTAACTCAGAACATTTTGTGCCAGGAAAGGAAGGTGCTTCCGGGAGTGCCGGGACTATGGCGCTGGAACCTGGGGGCTGCGGGGCTGGTGCCGAGAAAGGTTGGGACCCGGTGGTGGAATGAGAGGAGGACTCCTAGAAATAAAACCCCTCTTCCCCATGCCTTGACCTCAGGAGCCCGGGGGACACAGCCCCGCTGTGCGACAGCAGTGCCACCTTATCTCGGAATGCAGGGAAAAGGACAAAGACGCAGAGAGCGGCTGCTCTGACCGGGATCTCCACCCACACTGCTTCTCCCAGAGGGTCATTGTCGCCGTTTTCTCCCTACGTAGATGTGACTTCAGAAATCTTGCTCCTATCAAATACATTGGGCGTGATCAATAACGACTAATTTGCTTTTCCAGTTTTTACTCACTGTAGCCCAAGCAATGTGGCTCCGCTGGGCCGATGCTTGTTCTTTGAGTTGAATGACGCGGTCTTGCTAAGAAAAATGCGGAACTGCAGTCAGGCTTGTGGACGTACAGAAAGTGATGTGGAGTTCCATGCAGTCATCTCCAAGGCCGCCAGCTGGGAGGCCCTACGGCAGGGCCCTGGCAGGGTCGGGGAGGGGAAGAGGTGGATTGGAAGGAGAAGAAGAAGGAAGCCCTTTGGGAGGTGGAGAGTTATGGACCAGAGGGAGTCAGAGATGAGGGAAGCTGGGGCTGCCCATGCCTGCCCTGGGCCTCCTGGTCATGAACTCCGCGGGGCCCCTTCTTCCCCATGACGCAGCTTACTCTAAGCTAGGAGAGGGGGTTTTATGGATGAGGAAACAGAGGACTGCAAATGGAGATGACAAGCCCAAGGCCACACATCCATCCTTTGCCCGGCTAGACTGCAGGCCCAAGCGGCAGGCGCAGAGTGAAGAATGATCTGTTGAGATAAAGCAGACACCGCCCTTCCCTTATTCGCTGACATGTTTTTCTGGAGCACTCAGTGTGTCCAGACTGGGTAGATTCTAGGGAAAATAAAGACAGCTCCTGCCCCCACAGAGTTGGGCTCACAGACATTAAATAAATAAGCACACAAATGACTACATGAGCCTCACTCAGCCGAGTGCCCGGGAGGAGAGGTTCAGGGAGGCATGACAGCGAGCAGCAGGCACCCTTGCCTAGGCTGGGGGTCTCAGAAGCCTTCTCCAAAGAGTAGTGTTTATGATGAGGCCTAAAGAAAAGCAGAAAAGGGGCCGGATGCAGTGGCTCTCGCCTGTAATCCCAGCACTTTGGGAGGCCAAGGCAGGTGGATCACCTGAGGTCAGGAGTTTGAGACCAGCCTGACCAATATGGTGAAACCCCATCTCTGCTAAACATGCAAAAAATAATTTTTGTATTTGACAAATACAATGTTACAAACACAAAATACAGGCGCCTAACACCACGGCTGTATTTTAAGACTACAGGCATGGTGGTGCACGCCTGTAGTCCCAGCTACTCAGGAGGCTGAGGCAGGAGAATTCCTTGAACCCAGGAGGTGGAGATTGCAGAGAGCCGAGATCACACCACTGCACCCCAGCCTGGGCGACAGAGACAGACTCTGTCTCAAAAGAGAAAAGAAGAGCAGAAAAGGAAGGGCAAGGCCGGCAGCATGGCAAGACTCCATCTCTACAAAAAACACAAGAATTAGCCTGGCGCAGTAGCACGCGCTTATAATCCCAGCTACTCAGGAGGCCGAAGTGGAAGGATCGCTTGAACCCAGGAGGGGTTCAAGCCCGCACTGCAGCCTGGGCGACAGAGAGAGACTCTCTCTCAAAAAAAATAATAATAATAAGACAGAAAGAAAAGAAAGGGCAGTGGGGCGAGGAAGAGAGGCTTCCAAGCAAGGAACGAGAAGGCCTGGGAAATGTGAGGAGCAAGAGGCATCTGAGACAGGCTGGGCTCCCTTACCCTTTCTCTCTTTCTTTCTCTAGGACTTGGCTCTGCCCCAGGCCCCTGCCAGCTGGGCCCTTGCTGCCATTTGGGGCGCGTCCAAGGCGAGCTGCCTGGAGTCGCCTCCTTCACCCCTCCCCTCCTGCCCCCTCTCACCTCCCACTGGACCTGCCTCTCGGGGTCCTTCTTGCCTCCTCTTCCGTCAGAGCAGCAGCTCCCAGGGGTCTTCAAGCCAGGCACCCTGCTCCCAGGACCTAGGAGCCTCCCAGGGACCTGGCATTTTCCAGGGCATCCTCTCTTGGCCGGGCTGGGACAGGGTGCGGGTGAGAGGCTTCAGCTCTTGTCCCTCAGGCCCGAGGGGCTGGAGGTAAACTCTGCTCCCATGATGTGGGCAAAGGGGTGCCTGGATCCCAGGGAGGGCTTCTGCCCAGAGACCCGCAGACTCAAAACTGGGGAGGAAAACCTCACCTCCCCCAATCTGGAGAACCTCAAAGCAGTGTGGCCCTTGGATCCTCCTTAATTGGAGAGGAAGGTGGGAAGTTCGGGAGTTCTCCAAAGTCAGTCTCTGGGTTAGTACCTTCCCCTGGCCGGACATGGGCTGAAATTGCAGGATTTGAAGGGGTGGAGTTGGACGCAAGGTGGGAGCGTTGCAGGGAAGGTGTGATGTGGCGTTGGGGAAATCCAAGACAGGGTGCCCCTCCTCTCCCACCTCCATGCTGATCAGACTAACGGGACATTCCTAATCTCGACTTCTCTTCAGGGAGATGAGAATAAGGTTTCTATAATTTCCATCCTGCCCACTAAGGGGGAAAACGGAGGGTCTCGCCTGGGGAGGGGACGGGGTGGTCGTGCTCCCTGCGTCTTCTCCAGGGCCCGTCTCCGCGGTCCAGGCTCCGGTCTCCAGCCCCTTTCTCCCCTGTCGTTACCACTCCTCTCCCATCCCTCTGATCTCTGAGACCCTGGAAGCTTCTGTCCCACACAGACATGTCCCCCTCTCTCCATTTCACCGGACCCAGGCAGGTAGGGAACGGAGACCTCGGCCTTCTCTGCTCTGTAATTCTCCACCGTGACCACGAATAAAATGCCCTTGCAAACTGCCCGCTGGCTGACCACCTCCCTGCAGTGAGTGCCCGTCCTCCCGCTGTGCTCCTCCTGCGTTCTGGTCTGCTGTGATGGGAAGGGGCCTGAGCAGGAGTTTTGGGTGAGCCTGAGGTCTGGAGTGGAGCTACACCACCCACCAGCCAGTCTCTTCCCTCTCGCCAGCATCTACTCGGAGAGAAAGGCTGGAAGGAGGCGAGGGCATGAGGAGCTTCCCGGGCACAGTGGGAAATCTGTCTCGTAGGAGGAACTTCAGACCACAGCAGGGGTCCTTAAAGAATGTCCCTCAGACCCCTGCGGACGACCTTGGAGCAGAAGGGGTGGGTGAGGAGGAGTGAGCCGTCAGGGGCCCCTTTTCTCTGCTCCCCAGGCCCTAAGAATGCCAAGCAGAGCAGCAGTGAGGCATCAGGTGCCTGGGAAGTGGGGGACATGTGACAGAGAGGGTATTTTGCCCAAACAAGGACATGCCAAAAGAGAGGGGTACTCCAGGAGCCGAGACTGTTGACCCCACTGCCTTACTGTCTCTAGGCTGCCAACTACAAGTCTAGGATTTGTCCCCACTCCCTTTCTATGACATGGAGCACTCAGCTGGCACAGAGCACCCCTTTGCCCAGTGTTTGTCTCTGTTCCTCAGTCCCAGGAGTAGGTGCGTCCTGTTTGGGGACGCCCTGAGCATGTGCTGCTGCAGCCTCTCCGCCCTTCTTAGTGGCAGATGCGTGACCACATGGCCACACGTGGAACTGGGAAAGGAGGGCCCCAGTGTGGGCAGGACGGGCCCTCACTCCTCAGGAAGGTGGTGATGGACATGGCACACAGGCCCTGGGTTTCCAAGCTGGATCTAGGCCAGGGGAAAGGATCTCTGAGAGTTCGTCTCAGTCTCCCTCCTTCAGCCCAGATGCCAAGAAGGTGGGACCACAGAGCTTCTCTCCCAAGAGTTCCCAGGGCTACAGTGAAAACTGCTTCTCACTTGCCCCCAAAGCCGCAGGCCCATCCCTGGCCCTGCAGGAAGGACGGGCCCCCAGGGGCTTTCCCATCACCCTGCCCAGTTTGGGGAGACAAAGAGCCAGTGTTGTCTGCTCCAGCATAAGGAACTGGATGGTGTCGTCATGGGGTTTGGGCTCTGTTCAGAGAGACCAGCCCCTGGGACAGAATCATTCTCCTTCCTGGGGATCCTCACATGTCCCTCTGCCCGGCCCCACCGTCTCTTCAGTGACTCCAACGTCTCAGGAGATGGGAAATGCCTTGAGGTGGCTCTTCTAAAATTTCTCTTTGGAGTAGGTAAACCCCAGAGACTAAAAGCTCAGCCCCAGAAGACTTAGATTTCCAGGGGGTGCACTCTGCATTTAGGCAATAGATTTGTGTGGAGCAGACTTTTCTACCTGGGCGCTGTCGAGATTTTTGGCTGCGTGGTTCTCCGTTGTGGGCAGCTGTCCTGCGCATTCCTGGGTGTCTAGCAGCATCTGGGACCCCTACTTGATAGATTCCAGGAGCACCCTCCCCCACCTGGTTAGGACAACCAAAACCGTCTCCAGACATTGGTAAATGTCTCCTGGGGAGAGGGGAGAAACCGCTCCCAGTGGAGAACCACTTCAGTAGAAAATGGTTTCAGCAAATCCAGATGTTCTGGCAACGATGGAAACCAGGTTCCTCGGACTCAGAAGACTGGTTGGTCTCCACATAGCAAGGGTGCCCTCTGGTGGCCAGAGTGAGTACTGGCGTTCCAGAGGCGCTCGGAGCCCCGGCCTAGGCTGGGTGCAGAGCCCACAGTGGAAGGGGTGAAGGGGCGATGCCCACCTTGGAGTCCTCTGAGAGGAGGAAAAGAGTTGCAGGATGAAAACATTTTATGACAACCTTCCCATTGCAAGCCCCCTTAGCAAATCGTGGACTGTCCACCAAAAGCTCACAGGTCTAACGTAGCAACACACTCTGCAGCCTATTTGTTTCTGGTGAAACCAGGTGACATCACACCCTGTGGCTGTCAGCCTCATCTGGGGATAGAATGCTGTGGGTGCTCAGCCTTCTTCCAGGACAGTGGACACCAGGCCGAGA
This sequence comes from Plecturocebus donacophilus, assembly GCA_004027715.1. Taxonomy (NCBI): domain Eukaryota; kingdom Metazoa; phylum Chordata; class Mammalia; order Primates; family Pitheciidae; genus Plecturocebus; species Plecturocebus donacophilus. The sequence continues at coordinate 20,961 of PVKP010010954.1, forward strand.
CACAGCAGAGTCAGCTCACCTGCCAGCCCTGCTCCTGGGCACTCAGTTCCACTGTACCAAAGGCACCTGCAGACACACACCTGGGCCTCAGGAGTTTCAGGAAGTCAGACTCCCAGGCTGCACGAACCTTATGCTGTTAGGAATCACAGGGGACCTTTGAGAGCATCAAGTTCAAGCCTCATAACTTCACAGGCCCAGAGAGAAGGTACTTGTTCAAAACCAAATAAGAGAAGAATTAAATGCAGAACATAAATTCCCTAATTATCAGTCCTTGTTCTTTCCATCTCACCATGACCACTCAACTAGAGAGTCGAAAATCCCTTAGAAATGAGTCTATATATTAAGAAGAAAGTGTTAAAATTTATTCCTGTGTGATTTTTATTTAATTTTTTTTAAATGACTGGTTGAGACAGAGTCTCACTTTGTCTTGTAGGCTAGAGTGCAGTGGCACAATCTCAGCTCACTGTAACCTCCACCTCCCAAGTTCAAGTGATTCTACCGCCCCAGCCTCCCGAGTAGCTGGGACTAGAGGGGCGGGCCACCATGCACAGCTAATTTTTGTATTTTTAATAGAGACGGGGTTTCGCCATGTTGGCCAGGCTGATCTTGATATCCTGACCTCAGGTGATTCCTACCCCCACCCCCCCACTGGGATTACAGGCATGAGCCACTGCACCCAGCACTGTGTGATTTTTTTTCCAAGATGGAGTCTTGCTCTGTTGTCCGGGCTGCAGTGCAGTGGCATAGTCTTTGCTTACTGCAACCTCCACCTCCTTGGTTCAAGCAATTCTCCTGCCTCAGCCTCCTAATTTTGTATTTTTAGTACAGACAGGGTTTTACCATATTGGCTAGGCTGGTCTCGAACTCCTGACCTCATGATCCACCCACCTCGGGCTCCCAAAGTGCTGGGAATACAGGCATGAGCCACCGCACCTGGGCCCTGTGTGATGTTTACTATGAGCATAGTTGTAAGCATTTTCCTTTTCGTGTGCACTGTGGCACTTGATGACATACTGTCTTGTGTCGTCTCTGATTGTCTCATGTATGTTAACATTGTGCTCCCATAAAGCTGGTATTCTCAGGGTAGTGCAGCACACTTGTTTGATGGGAGGTGGTTAGTCACTAGAACACTTGATTAGCATGTAGAAGAGGTCTTGGAGGTTTTGTTTGTTTTTCTGTTTGTTTTGAGACGTACTCTTGATCTGTCACCCAGGGCCTAGACTGGAGTGCAGTGGTGCAATCTCAGTTCACTGCAACCTCCATCTCCAGGTTCAAACAATTCTGCCAGCCTCCCAAGTAGCTGAGATTACAGGCACCCACCAACATGCCTGGCTGAGTTTTATATTTTTAGTGGAGATGGGATTTTGCCTTGTTGGCCAGGCTGGTCTCAAACTCCTGGCCTCAAGTGATTAGGCCCCCTCAGCCTCCCAAAGTGCTGGGATTATAGGCTTGAACGACCATGCCTTGGAGATTTAAAATCAAAAACAAAAGCAAGGTATTTGCTGTCCTGAATTGTCGGTAGCAGTGAGGACAATCCCCACCCTCTCCCTTTCGTTCCCTAATGAAAACCCTGACCCAGTGGGAAGAAAAAAATTCAAGCACCATACATGTTTTATATGCATAAGATTTCAGTGTTCCACATCTTGTCCCCTGGGAAAGTCTTCAGGGGTGATAACAAGCATGGAGGTGTCATTTGCTATAGCAACGCCTTCTTCTGAAATACCTCCTGCAGGACTTGCCTGAGGCAATCCTGATTGTGCCCACATCGACATGGATAATACTATACATGCTGCTCCGTAACACAGTATTTCATGGATGTCTTCCCAATTAAATATAGAAAAACACACAGTCACGCATTGCTTAATAACAGGGATACATTCTGAAAAAAATGCATTGTTAGGTGATTTTGTCTTTGAACAAACATCATAGGGTATATTTACACAAACCTAGAAGGTACAGGCTGCACACACCTAGGCTGGGCATAGCCTACTGCTCCTACGCTGCAAACCTTACAGCAAACCTGTGCTAAATACCGTAGGCAGTTATAACACAATGATAAGTACTTGTGTATCTAAACATAAAAAAGATACAGTAAAGCCCGGGCACAGTGGCTCACGCCTGTAATCCCAGCACTTTGGGAGGCTGAGCAGGGCAGATCACGAGGTTAGGAGTTTGAGACCAGCCTGGCCAACATGATGAAACCCGTCTCTACTTGGAAATACAAAAACGAATTGGGCGTGGTGGCGGGTGCCTGTAATCCCAGCTACTCGGGAGGCTGAGGCAGGAGAATCGTTTGAAACCAGAAGACTGAGGTTGCAGTGAGCTGAGATCACGCCACTGCACTCCAGCCTGGGTGACAAGAGCAAAACTCCATCTCAAAAAAAAAAGAAAAGATACAGCAAAAATACAGCATAAGAGATAGAAAATGGTATCCCTGTAGAGCTCATTTTACCTTGAATGGAGTTTGCAGGACTGGCAGTTGCTCTGGATGGGTGAGTGAGTGAGAGGCAAATGAATGTGAAGACTGAAGATATTACTGTACACTACCATAGACTGTATAAACACTGTACACTTAGGGTATACCCCATTTATGTAAAAGTGCAGTAGCCTGATCTTGGCTCACGGCAACCTCTGCCTCCTGGGTTCAAGCGATCCCTATGCCTCAGCCTCCCAAGTAGCTGGGATTACAGACACCCACCACCACGCCCGGCGAAGTTTTTGTATTTTGGTAGAGATGGTGTTTCGCCGCGTTGGCCAGCCTGGTCTTGAACTCCTGACCTCAGCTGATCGGCCTGCCTTGACCTCCCAAACGTTTTTACTTTAAAAACTTTAATTTTTTTTAACTTTAGACTCTTTTGTGATAACAATTAGCTTAAGACACAAATATACTGCACAGCTGTACAAAAATATTTTTCCTTTACATCCTTATATGTAACGATATTATCCCTATTCTATAAGCTTTTTTCTATTTTTAAAATACTTTTTTATTTACTACTTTTTAAACTTCTTAATTAAAAACTAAGACACAAGCACACACATTAAGACACAGCCATGGCCTGAGCGGTGGCTCATGCCTATAATCCCAGCACCTTGGGAGGCCGAGGTGGGAGGATCACTTCAGCCTACAAGTTCCGGACCAGCATGGGCAACTTGGGGAGGCCTCTTCTCTACCCTCTAAAAAAATCAGCTGGGCCTGGTGGTGTATGCCGATGGTCCCAGCTACTTGGAAGGCTGAGGTGGGAGAATAGCTTGGGCCTGCGAGTCAAGGCTGCAGGGACTTGTGATCGCCACTACACTCTAGCCTGGGTGACAGAGCAAGACCCTGTCTAAAAAAAAAAACAAAAAAAGCAAACAAACAAAGACAAAGGCACACACAAGCCTTGGCCTACACACAGGGTCAGGATCGTCGATACCACTGTCTTCCACCTGCACCTCTTGTCCCATGGGAAAGTCTTCAGGGGCTGTAACAGGCATGGAGCTGTCATCTGCTGTGATAACAACGCCTTCTTCTAGAATTCCTCCTGAAGGACCTGCCTGAGGCTGTTTCACAGTTAATTTTTTTTTGAATAAGTGGAAGGAGTACACTTTAAAATAATGTATAAGATTATAGTACTGTAAAAGTATAAAGTATTAAAAGTGTAGTAAATATGTAAACCAATAACATAGCCATTTATTATCATTACCAAGTATTATGTCCGCACATAATTGTATGTTCTATGCTTTTATGTGACTGGCAGTGCCACAGGTTTGTTTACACCAGCATCCCACAAACACGTGAAGAATGTGTTGCACTATGACATTCCAACAGCTACAATGTCACTAGGTGGCAGGAGTTTTCAGCTCCATTATAATCTTATGGGACCACATGGTTATGAGGCACTGACTATATGCAGTTCAACAAACATTAATTAAACGCCTACTGTGTGCCAAACACTGCACTCCCAGGTGCTAAGAGTCAGAGTACCTATCTTAAGACACTTTCATCTGTGCCATGTCACACAGACAGCCTGGCAGAAGTCAGTACGTTGCACAGAAGGCAGGCCAGCTTGCAGGTGGATGGGGTGGGGAGTGGGGAGTGGCCAGGAGGGACAGCTCTGCAGGGGCTGTTTAGAAATCAACCCACTTTTTTTTTTTTTTTCTAAGACGGAGTCTCACTCTGTCGCCCAGGCTGGAGTGCAGTGGCATGATCTGGGCTCACGGCAACATTCACCTCCCACGTTCAAGCAATTCTCTGCCTCAGTCTACTGAGTAACTGGGATTACAGGCACCCGCCACCACACCTGACTAATTTTTGTTTTTTTAGTAGAGATGGAGTTTCACCCTGTTGGCCATGTTAGTCTCAAACTCCTGACCTCAAGTGATTCTCCTGTCTTGGTCTCTCAAAGTGCTGGGATTACAGGTATGAGCCACCACACCTGACCCTAAAATCAACCTACTTTAAAATGCCTAAAAATAAACCTTAAGAAGTCATCTCTAATTCCCAAATGGAGAAAGCCAGGTGATATGTCTTATAAAGTTATCATACCACATACGCAATTCTGTGGTCACTTTTTTCCAGCTAATTATTTAATAAATGCTTCGCCAGGTATTTGCAGCTAGTGTTGATCATCTTAACCATAGCAAATATCCTGTCATGTTGATTCGACATACATTTAGCCATTACCCTTTCAGTGATATTTTAGGTCGTTTCTTGTTATTTGCTTTACAAATAAAAATGGTCTCAAAACTTTTGACTGTGGTTATAATCTTTTTTTTTCTTTTCTTATATTAATTCCCTGAGATAAATTCTCAGGAGTGAAATTGCCAGGTTGAAAATTATGAAATTTTCCCAGCTACTCTGGAGGCTGAGGTGGGAGGATTGCTTGAGCCTGGGAAGTTGAGGCTGCAGTAAGCCATGATTGCACCACTGCACTCCGGCCTGAGTGACAGAATGAGACCTCATCTCAAAATAAAAAAAAATATGACATTGTAATGACTTTAGATACACATTGCCCAACTATCCTCCAAAAGATTATCATGGTTTTAAAAAATCATCACGTTTTTAAAAAATCACATTTAGGCCTCATGCAGTGACTCACACCTGTAAACCCAACATTTTGAGAGGCCAAGGTGGGAGGATCACTTGAGCCCAGTAGTTCAAGACTAGCCTGGGTATCACAATGAGACCCCATTTCTACAAAAAATAAAATAAAATAATTAGCCAGGGATGGTGCTGTGTGTCTGTACTCAGGAGGCTGAGGTGGGAGGATCACTTGAGCTCAGGAGGTCAAAGCTGCAGTGATCCATGATCATGCCACTGCACTCCAGCCTGGCTGACAGAGCAAGACCTTGTCTCAAAATAAATAAATAAATAAAAGTTACATTTACGCACCATTCACTAAGAGCCATGCTGTCCTAAGTGCTTTGCATACTTTAGCTCAATCAATACTCATAACAGCTTTGCACTATCATAATCCCTTTTTTTTTTTAGGTTGTTTTTTGTAGGAATGGGATCTCAGTATATCACCCAGGCTGGTCTCAAACTCCTGGCCTCAAGCAATCCTCCTACCCCAGCCTCCCAAAGTGGTGGGATTACAGGTGTGACCCACCACACTTGGCCTTTAATCTCATTTTGCAGATGAGGACATTGAGGTCTAGAGAGGTAAAATAACTTGCTCAAGGCCACGGTCCTGGCAAGCAAGAACCAGGGTTCAGACCGAAGCAATCTGGCTTCACAGTCTCTGATCAAATCTGGCCTCTGATGCCAATAGCCAAAGACAAGTCCTCTTGGAAACTCAGCTGCTCTGGCCTTTCCCCACCCTTGGCCACTTTAACCAATAAGAGTACTGTGATGTCATTACCGTCCTCTTTGATATTTCTTCAAATAGATGGTGAGGGCAACCGAACATTTCTCTGCTGATTTGCTACTTGTAATTTAACCTCTCCTGTCTTAAAATTAGGAACAGGGACCATCAACTAACACAGTAATGAAAAGACATTTGAAATTCACATGACTGCCGGGTGAGGATGGAGGGAGGAAATAGGGATGGGTGAAGAAAGCGGAAGCAAAAAGGAGACGGAGCTCTTCAGAAGATTTTGAGGAAAAGGGAGAAGAAAACATTCCAAGCACCAGGCTAGCCATCCATTATTTCATTGAGCGTTGAAAAGATAAATGACTTCTGTAGAACTCCCCTCTGGCTGCTTGGGCAGAAAGCTGTAATTTCATTTGAAATTTTAATGCTATAGCTAATTCACTGTTTGTAATTACTTCATTGTTTTTTCCCAAACATTTCAGAGGCTCAGACCAGGCAGGGTAACCACAGGAGAAAACTAAGTGAGCACCACCATAAATACCTGGGGAGTTCAGCCAGAAGAAAGCAAGGACAGGTGAGACTGGGTCTTTGGACATCCTAATCCCATGAGACCCATGCAGCACACATACCATGGACCATGGCCAGGACTTAGCAATGGAGGCAGGGATATCATCCAGTCCAACTCATTTATTTTTCAGTTGCAGGTTCAAAGGTCCTTGAGGAGAATTATTCCAGAACATCAGGAAAAGCAAAACCTGTGTATGAACTCCTGCATGTCAATCACAGTCACTTTTCCTACTGTCGACTTTCTGTGAATTGATGGAGAAAATCTCACAACTGCAAGACTTGCTGCTGCCATGAAGCCCTCCCTGTCCAGCCTCATCTGGGCCCTCACAAGCCTTTTGCTAGTCATGGGTCAGCTCACAGCATCTATTCTAAATCTTCTCCCACCCATATCCCACTCCCTTCCTCTCCAAAGTTGACTGCACTTTCCTTGGCCAGGCGTGGTGGTTCACGCCTGTAATCCCAGCACTTTGGGAGGCCGAGGTGAGTGGATCACCTGAGGTTAGGAGTTCGAGACCAGCCTGACCAACATGGTGAAACCTCATCTCTACTAAAAACACAAAAATTAGCCAGGCATGGTGGCACATGCCTGTGATCCTGGCTACTTGGGAGGCTGAGGCAAGAGAATCGCTTGAACCCGGGCAGTGGAGTTTGCAGTGAGCTGAGGTCACACCATTGCACCCCAGCCTGGGTAACAAGAGTGAGACTCCATCTCAAACAAAACAAAACAAAAACAAAGTCTACTGCACTTCCTAGTAGTGCCTACCTGCCCTCCTGCAGTCCTTACTTCCAGTCTCAAGAATGGGTTGTTCCTGACCCAGTGATATAACCCCTCCCACCTTTACTAAACAAGGAAGGTCAAGCCGGTGTTAGCTCTTATGCCCACTCCAGTTAATTGACTGGGACACAAGCTAGGAAGCACATGGAAAAGAAGGATTCCACGGTTGTGCTGGTGGCTTAGGAAGGAGAGCGGTGCCATGTTTTTCCCATGACTTTCATCGTACTAAATCCAGTGACCACATTTTTGGCCTTATCTTATTTTGTCCTCTGGTTGTGACATCGTGGACAGCCCTTCATTCCATTAGCTGTCAAGATCCATCCCTTCCCGTTCTCTCCTTCCGAAGCCCATTGGTTTTCAACCTTATTGCTGGGCATTCCTCTGCACTCCCGCCTTTGGGGTCCACAGCTCTGTGTATTCTACACATTGTTCCTAGAGAGTTTCCGTTTGGCCTTCTCTCTGTGCCTTAACCACCACCTACACGCTGACAGCTCCCAGATCTGTATGACCAACCCTGACCTCTGGCTCAAGCTTCAAGGTCATGAGTCCAAATGCCCACTGAGCATTTCTGCCTGGATGTCCCATAGGCGTCTCAAACTTAGCATGTCCAAAATGGAACTCTCTATCCCAACATCTGGGGCTGCCTTCCACTCTCCTTTTCTGTCCCTTGCCCTAGTTAATGACACCACAATACATCCAGTTATACCCAAGCAGAAACCAGGGTGGCAGCCCATGCTGTCTTCTCCCTCACCTCCTACACCTGGTAGGTTGCCAGATCTGATCAGCTTCACCTCCTAAACATTTCTCAACCTGCCTTCTCCTGGACAACTCTACACTGACCTAGTTTAGGCCCTACAGATAGTCGCATCTTGTCCCTGTCCAAGTCATACTCCATATTGCTAGGATGGTCTGTTTAAATTGCCAATCTGATCATGTAACTTAAAACTCTTCAATGGGTCCCCTGAAAAAAAAACAAAAACAACTCTCCATCCTCCCAGTGATGATAATTTATATGTACTATAATGTCATTTAAATAGATATAGACATAAAAGTAGGTATAAATATATATTTATGGCACATAAAACTATAAAAGCAATGGCAATTTGCCAATTAAATAGAAACAAAACTATAAAGCCAATACATTTTAAAATAAACACATGAATTTATTGTGACAGATGATGTTTGCTGAAACTAACTGCTGCACAAAACGTGATGTGGAATGGAGCATTCCAGCGCGGGGTCTCCGGAGTTTGGCACGCTGTGCACTGACTCACTTCTCCCACCACTTTTCTCTATTGGAACTTCTGCTAACCCTTTGTTCGTTCAGCCTGCTGGGAGGACATTTGGCCTCCTCCAGGCGCAAAGGCATTATTTACATATTAAGTCCTCCTCTATTCTTTTCTCATTAGCTGAGACAATTAAAGCAGCACTACTTGGTGCCAACTCATCAGAAACACAAAGAAGAATGCAGACACTGAAATCATTTGGCAATATAGATTATAAATCGTCACCCAGATGATCCAAACCATGATTAGCTCATTTGTTTTTTATATTGTCATTAAAAGTAAGACACAAAAGTTAACGTTTTCCTAGAAATTCGGTGAACTTCAGATAAGACCTGAAGAACCAAGTCCAGGCCAGGCGAGGTGGCTCACACCTGCAATCCCAGCACTTTGGGAGGCCGAGGTGGGCAGATCACGAGGTCAAGAGATCAAGATGATCCTGGTCAACATGGTGAAACCCCGTCTCTATTAAAAATACAAAAAAAAATTCAGCCAGGCGTGGTGGCATGCACCTGTGGTCCCAGCTACTCAGGAGGCTGAGGCAGAAGAATCACTTGAACCCAGGAGGCAGAGGTTGCAGTGAGCCGAGATTGTGCCACTGCACTCCAGCCTGGTGACAGAGCAAGACTCCATCTCAAAAAAAAAGAACCAAGTCCATGCTCTCTATAACGTGGGATCCAGGAGCTCGTCACTGGACCCCACGCACACGACACTCACAGAGACACTTCTGCAGCCTCTTCCCACCACCCACTTGACACCCTGGTGGTACCAAATCGCTTGTGCCTCTGTGTTTGGATGCCTGCTCATCCCTCTGATTGACAAGTTCTGCCTACCCTCCTCTTAGGCTAACTCCTCCTTATCCTTTAGGGTTTTGCTCAGAAGCTCATCTTGACCCCATGGGCAGGGTCAACTGCCTTTCCTCTGTGCCTAGCTTTATCATAGCACTGACTGCATCGTGTGCAAATCCTGGAATGTAAGCTGCCCCAGGGCAGGGACCAGGCCCAATCAAGCTCTACAGTGCTGTCTCCTAGACAGGGTCTGGCATATGGCAGCATGCGGCAAGGGCTGCTGCGCTAAAATCCCGGCTCCATGCTGTACTAGAGAGAAACTCTCATAGCGGCTGGGCTTAGAACTTGCTTTGATGACCATCTGTGATCTTACACATCATTTTGTCACCTACCTCCAGCCCCAGCTGCCGCATCTATGAAACAGAGATGATACAGATATACTGGTACAGGTGCAAAATTAGGAGGAAATTTGATGCAGCATGGCTTCAAAAGCAAAATATCGGAAGCGACTAAATATCCACCTTTGGTGTGCTAATTAAACAATGGCACATTCTTACAGTGGAACACTGTGCACTATCAAAAATAAAGAGGAAGCTCATTATGTACTGATGTGGAATTACCCCTCAGGTTTGTCTTAAGAGAAAAAAGTGGGAGCAGAAGAGTATGTGTGGGATGTTACTATTTGTCTGAGAAGGAGGGAAATATATATAGATTCGTGTTGAGTTGATTAGGTATTAAAATGTTTGAAAAGGGCTGGGCATGGTGGCTCACACCTGTTATCCTGGCACTTTGGGAGGCCAAGGTGGGCAGATCACCTGAGGTCAGGAGATTGAGACCAGACTGGTCAACACAGTGAAACCCGGTCTCTACTAAAAATGCAAAAAAAAAAAAAGAGCCAGGCATGGTGGTGTGTGCCTGCAGTCCCAGCTACTCTGGGGACTGAGGCAGGAAAATCGCTTGAACCGGGATGTGGAGGCTGTGGTGAAGCACAATCACATCACTGCACTCCAGCCTGGGTGACAGAGTGAGACTCCACCTCAAAAACAAATAAAATAAAATAAAATAAAATGTTTGAAGAGATAAACAGGAACAATAGAGGTTACCTATTGGGGAGAAGAAAATGGATGGATAGAGGACGGAAGAGAGAAGTCGATTTTTCACTGCATATATTCTATACTTATGATTTTAAAACTACAATACCATATTACTTATATAAAATTAAAAAATTTAAAAGTGAGTATTTCCTGCCTACCGTAATTATATCTCAAGATCAAGTAGAAAGACCAAGTAGACATTGTAAGCAGGGTGCGATGGCTCGCACCCGTAATCCCAGCACTTTGGAAGGCCAAGACGGGCAGATCACTTGAGGTCAGTAGCTCAAGACCAGCCTGGCCCACATGATGAAATCCCATCTCTACTAAAAATACAAATATTCACCAGGCATGATGGTATGCACCTGTAACCCCAGCTACTTAGGAGGCTGAAGTGGGAGAATTGCTCGACCCCAGGAGACGGAGGTTGCAGCGAGCTGAGATTATGTCATTGCACTCCAGCCTGGGCAACAAAGCAACACTGTCTTTAAAAAAAGTAAATATTGTAAAAGCATGTACTGTTGTTGGAAGATGTAAGCAAGAATGACATTTTGTGGTGAAACTGCTGTCTTATACTTGTGCTAATAATTATAACGAAAAAGATACCTTCCCTTCTCCATCTCCATCTTTCTCCAACACATACCCTCTAGGGGAGCAGTAAGCTTCACTCTCATTTTACAGATTACAGCAGATTGAAAGAAGGGAAGTGACAGCTAATTTGACACATGATCTCATACCTGCTTCTAACGCAGAGAGTCCCGCACATTAACCTTCCCCTAAAGAGCTTTATAACAGCACCCTCTTCAACAAGAGCCTGCCTATTTCCTATCCTCCCTTTCTGTGCCCCATTCCTACCTTCTCAGTGACCCTCACTCAACCAGGGTTGAGACAATCTGCTACAGATTGTCTCAAACATTTCCCTTCAATTCCACACAACATTTTCTCATTTATTTAGTATGCAGCTGGGTCTGCTGACCGTTCCTTCCACCTTGGCATCCCCACAGAAACCCCAAGGCTGCAAAATCCAAATAGCAGCCCAATGGCAGGCTCTGCACAGTGACTGGGTGCTGACTCTGAGAACTTGAAACAAACCCGTCATCAGAATGCGTTACCTATGACGGCCTTCTTACTTCTCATCTTTCTTCCTCTTTGTCAAATGTTTCCAAGAAACTAGAACTGGAGGAGAAGAATGCTAAGGTTGCTTCTGAAGGGCAGCCAGGTAATGCGTGATAAAATCCTAGTGATGTCTGTAGAAAGGGTCTTCTATGAGAAGGAATTCTGCATTCAGTCCTATTCAGTTCAAGGCGTGGCTGAAAAGACTATAATGAAATGGTTAAATGCATGAACTTTAATGTCATGTATTTATTAATTCAACAAATATTTATGCAGTGCCCACTGAATCCTAGGTACTTTACTAGATAATGGCATGCTGGACCCTCATCTCCAAAAACAGAAACTTTAAATCCTAATTTAAGCATTTGCCAGTTACTACGGTGTAAATACTCCCACCACAGTCAATATCAAGGTACAAGACGTCAGTGAATGTAGAGCTGGGAAGAGATGTGTGCCATTGGCCATTGTGAGCCAGTACAAGCTGGCTTTGTCAAACCACTGGACAATGAAGAAAATACACAGACTCTACATTAATGAAATTAAGTATAATAACTAACATTTATTGAGTGTTGACTATATGCCGGATAATATTGTAAGAACTTTATAGATGTAAAACACTTAATCAGCACAAAACACCTGGAAGGTATTGTCATCTAACAACAAAAAAACTAAACACATCATCTCAAATTGTGGTAAGTGATATGATGCAAACAAAAAGGGTTAGGGGAGATCACAGATTGAAATGTTTGCTGATTTTCATGGTGTAAATACTCTCACCATGACCAATTTCAAGCTACCAATGTGACTTCAATTGGTTTGCCAAATTCCGGAAATTTTACCATATTGCTCTCGTGAGCCAATAAGAGCAAGTACAAGCCAGTTCCTGAGTACTACTTGGACAAAAGAAGGAGGAAGAAAGGAGAGTGACTCTGGAATGATCACCGGTCTCTGTGGGAGATGGAATTTAAGCAGAGACATGAAAGATGACAAGGTGATAATCCCATGCAGAACCAGGGAGCACCCAGAAAGATAGGCGTGAAATGAGGTTAGAGAGAAAGGGTAGAGCAGGATCATGCAGCATCCCTTTGACTGTGGACAGACGTTTGAAAGTTATTCTAAATGCATAGAGACCTGGGTTTAAATTTCAGTTCCACCACTTACTATGTGTGGGATTATGCAAAACTTATTTCACTTCTTCAAGACTCGGTTTCCTCATGGGTGAAACAGGTTTAATACCTGAAACCTATTCTCATTATGTTATCATAACCAACACATGAGATGTGTATGTAATGCCTACCCCATACTGAAGCTATTATTATTACTAACCCACAGTACATAATGCCCACTCATGTGAGAAAGAGAGGACTAGGGATAAATGTTTGAGAGCCCTAGAAAATTTGCTCTTTCTGAAGTTACTCTAGGGTCTCAAGCTCAACGTCCTACAGGGTCAGGCATATCATACACAATGGAACATGATAGAGACTAAGGCAAACAGACAACATGCTATGTTCCAAAGGGAGCAGTTATTACAAAGTCCAACATGTTGTAGTCATGTGTAACATGAACCTCATGTTGACAAGTCTTCCAATTATTGGGATTTTTACGTGAAATCGCCCCATTTCCAAATGTTGACCCTACTACCAATTTAAAACACTGTGTAGACCAAATCAAAGAAGCCTGCAGGCCCCTCATTTGTGTCCTCTGCTTTATACCTATCTCTTTCTCTAACCTAAGAGGAATTGGACTAGCCAAGGAATGCCCCAGACTGGGGACACACAAGTGAAGTTAGGCTGTAAGAGTTACCTTCAAGATGAAAAGGGCAACTCAACTTCCAAGGCAAAAGAAATGATTCCATATGTCCTACAACTCCTAGATGCTCACGAGTTCAGAAATCACTTTCTGATATATATACTAGTTTCAATCCACCATCTTGTTTTACATTGTTTCTTGTTTCTTTTTTTGAATTTTTAACAAATTGTTTTATTTCTCCTTTTTTGTCCTCTACTAATTTAGAAGTTATGTACACAGTTTCTGTCTTCTAATGGGTTGACCTCAAAATTATGACTTGCATTATTAACTGGTTCAATGTTATTGTCTAATGTTAAGTACCTTTATTGCTCCCTCCCAGGTAGTATAAGGACACTAAATATTTTGGTTTTAATTTTATTTTTATAGAAGTGAGGTCTCATTTTGTTGCACAGGCTGGTCTTGAACTCCTGGGCTCAAGTGATCCTCCCACCTCAGCTTCCCAAAGTGCTGGGATTACAGGCATGAGCTACCCTGCCTGGTTTGGAACCCTAAATATTTTAATTACACATCCCCTGCTCTCCATGGCCAAACCTCACTTTTGTGGTTTTCCATTTCTGGCTGGCTGGAAAGATGATTCTTAGGGCCACTTTGGAAGCAATGTGCTGAAAATGGAGAGTCTTTGCCTGCCCTGGTACCTGAATAAATATGCAGGAGAGGGCTTCATGCTATGTGCTTACCCACTCTGTACTGTTAGGTGAGGAAGGAATCTATTTATGATGGTTAAGGCACTGATATTTTGGGATTTGCTTATTACAACTGATAACATTATCCTAATTAATATAGATATTTTTGCCCAGGCACCGTGGCTTACACCTGTTATCCCAGCACTTTGGGAGGCCAAGGTGGGCAGATCACCTGAGGTCAGGAGTTCAAAAACAGCCTAGCTAACATGGTGAAATCCCATTTCTACTAAAAACATACACACAAAAAAATTAGCTGGGTGTGGTGGCTGGTGCCTGTAATCCCAGCTACTTGTGAGGCTGAGGCAGGAGAATCGCTTGAACCCAGGAGGCAGAGGTTGCAGTGACCCAAGATTGTGCCATTGCACCCCAGCCTGGGCAACAAGGGCAAAACTCCATCTCAAAAAAATATATAGGTAAGATATAGATTTTTCATTGATTGGCAAATGTTTTCATTCTTTCAAAATTATCACATTAAAGACATCATTCCACTGTCTTCTGGCTTTTATTGTTGATATTGAGAAGTCAGCTGTCAGTACATCTCCTGCTCCTTTGAAAGTAATTTGTCCTTTTTTCTCTAATTATTTTTTAAAAAATTTCTGTGATTCTTTCAATATGTGTCTCTACAAGATAAGGAAGAATTCTTTATTTGTAACATAACCACAATATTATCATGCAAAATATTAATTGTAATTCCTTAAATCACCAAATAAATATCCTGTGTAAAAAATTCTAATTGTCTCTCAAATGTCATTTGCTTTTTAAAAACAATACATTTGTTTAAACCAGTTTCTATGAGGTGCACGCATTATGATCAGATTATATATTTTTAGTCTTTTTAATCTATAGGTTCACCCTCCATGTTGCTCATTCTCTCTCCCTCTCACTCTCTTTCTCTGTGTGTGTGATTTTTACATATGTAAGTATATTTATATACATACACACACATATATATAAAAATATAAATACAATTTTTTTTCTGGCAGTTCATTTTTTGTTGTTGTCGTTGTTGTTGTTGTTTGAGACAAAGCTTCTCTCTTTTGTCCAGGCTGGAGTGCAACGGTACCATGTTGGCTCACTGCAACCTCCACCTCCCGGGTTCATGCAATTCTCTTGCCTCAGCCTCAGGAGTAGCTGGGATTACAGGCATGGAGTGCACCCCCACGCCTGGCTAGTTTTGTATTTTTAGTAAAGATGGGGTTTCTCCTTGTTGTTCAGACTAGTCTCAAACCCCCGACTTCAGGTGATCAACCTGCCTCAGCCTCCCAAAGTGCTGGTTACAGGTGTCAGCCACCGCACCCAACCAATTCATTTGTTAAAGAAACCTAATTGTCTTATGGAGTTCCCAGAGTCTGCATTTTGATGATTACAGTTTAATGATTTTTTTTGGTAAGATCACTTCATAGATAGTGTTGTGTAGAGTGTATAGTACTCTTTCTATGCTCAGTCAATGTCTCTATCCATTAGCTCACTGGAAGTTATATCTCACTGGTATCCCAATTATATCATATATTGATTTACTAGATGCAATACACCTATAAGGATAAACTCCACTTCATCTTTTATTAGTTACCCAGTAGTGCGGGTTAGGAAAGACGGAATACATACATGATTATCTCCTTTATTTACCAGTTTCCAAAAATAAATAAATAAATTGGTTTCCTAGCATCCCCCAAGTGACCAATTTGCTTTGCTTTATTGCCATTGTTTTTGTCACTAGGAATGCATAGATTTAAATATATTTGTGGTTTCGATCTATACCTAAGGGTGTAGCCCTTTGAGATTCTGGTTTTAAATGGACGTGTCTTATCAGAGCCTCACCTTTGGCAGGTCTTGGGTTTTTACTTTTGTCACCTTAGCCCTGTGTTATCACCAAAAAGACAGCTCAGTTTGGAAGAATGGAAATGGCGCTCAGGATAAATACAACTTTGAGTGAAGAGCATGTCTCACTAGATTTTCATTTTCTCCTGGATGTTGACTTACTAATTCCCACCTTAATTGCTTTTTGATATTTTCCAAATATTTAATTTAGTTTTATGACTATTCTCAGTAGGAAGATTGTTCTGAATTCTTTACTTTTTTTTTTTTTTTTTGAGAAGGAGTCTCCCTCTGTCGCCCAGGCTTGAGTGCAGTGGTGTGATCTTGGCTCACTGCAACCTCCACCTCCCGGGTTCAAGCAATTCTCTGCCTCAGCCTCCCAAGTAGCTGGGATTACAGGTGCCTGCCACCACGCCTGGCTAATTTTTGTATTTTTAGTAGAGATGGAGTTTCACCATATTGGTCAGGATGAGCATGTTGGAATAAAGTTTGGAAATTGGGCTAATTTTTGTTGAGATGGACCAATTTTTTCAGCTAATTTTTGCTAACTGAACCAATCAGCATGGGGAAAAAATGTACAACAGAGCTGGGGGTGGTGACTCACACTTATAATCTCAGGACTTTGGGAGGCCAAGGCCGGAGGATTGCTTGAGCCCAAGGGTTCAAGACCAGCCTGGGGACATAATGAGACTCCATCTCTACAAAAAGATGAAAAAATTAGCCAGGTGTGGTGGTACACACCTATAGTCCAGCTACTCCACAGCCGTGATCATAGCACTACACTCCAGACTGGCACAGAGACTGTCTCTAAAAAGGAAACCAGCCGGGCGTGGTGACTCACGCCTGTAATCCCAGCACT
Source organism: Plecturocebus donacophilus (assembly GCA_004027715.1). Lineage (NCBI taxonomy): Eukaryota > Metazoa > Chordata > Mammalia > Primates > Pitheciidae > Plecturocebus > Plecturocebus donacophilus. The sequence continues at coordinate 37,536 of PVKP010010954.1, forward strand.
TTGGGAGGCCGAGGCGGGCGGATCACGAGGTCAAGAGATTGAGACCATGGTGAAACCCCATCTCTACTAAAAAATACAAAAATTAGCTGTGTGATGGCGCGCACCTGTGGTCCCAGCTACTTGGGAGGCTGAGGCAGGAGAATTGCTTGAACCCGGGAGGCGGAGGTTGCAGTGAGCCGAGATCGTGCAACCTCTTCCCTAAGGGGCACATATTAAAAAGAAGATGTTGTTTACTAATCAGTATCAAATTTGCAAAGCATTAGAAAAATAAAACTATCTAATGTGGACAAGAAGTGTTTCATGAAATAGAAATTCTCATTGAATAAAGTAGAAACAGGTTTTTACTCTTTGGGGGACAATTTGGCCATATGAATAAAGAGCCTTGCAGTGGACACATCTTTTGCTTCAATAATTCCTCAAGAATGTTTATGGCAGCATCATTACTTATACTAATTCAAAATTGGAAAATTTTTTGATGATATAAAATAATTGAGTTACAGCTCAAATGGAATGACAGGAGATTTATCTAGTCTTCATAATTCTCCATTTGTTTTCCTCCAAGTTTTCTGCAATAACCTGTATTACTCCAATAATAAAAACATCTAATTTTTGAATTATTTTAATTTTAAGAGAGGACAGCAGGGAGCCAGTAGGATTATCTGGTTGAGATGGGAAAGGGTAAAGACTACTTCATTCCAGCAGCAATATGTAAAGTGCGATGGATAAGGGCCCAGATATTCTGATGACCCCTTCTTCATGTACTTGGATGAGTTTCACAGGAGGCTTTTAGGGAGTCCTGCCCAAGGACTTGCACACATAGTGACCTCTCCCGCTGCGCTCTGAGAGGACAGTTACAAGCATTCATCATAGCCTGCAGCTCTTTGCTGGCAGGCTGGGCTCCCTGCTTGGTGATTTTTGAGAAGCAGGGCCGCTGCAGGGAGAACCCAGCATGTGTGCCAACCTATTCTGATGTCTCACTCATCCTCATGGCTGGAGAGCACACAGCAGTCAGACTGGAGAGATTAGAGATTCTCAACCAAGACCACAGTGATCCCAAGAGTGGGAGAGACTGCCTATTTGAGAAGTGGGTTAGCATTAGGGATGGAAGTGGGAGGTGGGAAGCTGTGTTGCTGGAGAGGGTGAAGCGTGAGGCTGGAAGTCCTAAAATGAGTATGTGGGGTGAAATAATGAAGATTGAGGAAGAAAAATTAAATGGAGTGGACTCGAGTTAAAAGGACATTGGATGAAGGAGGAAGCTCTAATCAACCTGAGCCAGTCTTGGCTTTTACGGATAGAAGAGGAAGAGGTCCTTGGCAGCCCAGGGCTTTTCTAATTGATGTTAACTATAAGCCTTCATGATGGTGTTAGTGGTAGGAAACAGAAAGAGATCTGACAAGAAGTAGGTATCTGAGCAGAGCTGAGTACGTGATGCTTGGTGAGTACATGGTGCTTGAGTACTGAGGCTTGGGTGAAAAGATAGTGAATAAAGAGAGCTTCCTATTGCGAAGTAGATACATCAAGGTAGGTAGGCCAGGCTAGTACAGACGGCAAGGAGCACATAGATCAGAGTCCATGGGAGTTCATACAAACTATTCTAGAACACTAAAGAAGGGATAATTCTTCTCAACTCATTCTGAGGCCAGCATTACTCTGAAACTAGACAAAAACATTATTAAAAAAAGAAAAGCAGCTGGACGAGGTAGCTCATGCCCGTAATCCCAATACTTTGGGAGGCTGAGGCAGGCAGATCACCTGAGGTCAGAAGTTTGAGACCAGTCTGGCCAACATGATGAAACCCCATCTCTACTAAACTGCAAACGTTAGCCAGGTATGGTGGCACATGCCTATAATCCCCTACTTGGGGAGGCTGTGGCAGGATAATCGCTTGAATCCAGGAGGCAGAGGTTGTAGTGAGCCGAGATCGCACCACTGCACTCCAGCCTGGGCAACAAGAGACTCCGTCTCAGAAAAGAAAAAGAAAAGAAAGAAAAGCTACAGACTGGTATCTATCATGAGTATCATGAGCACATACGCAAAATCCTTAACAAATTTTTAGCAAATCAAATCCAACAATATATAATAAGGTTAATACATCATGACCAGCTAGAATTTATCATAGAAATTCAAGCCTCGTTCAACACTGAAAGTTCACCATATCAACAGACTGAAGAGAAACCATAAAATCATGTCAAGTGATGCGGAAAAAAAGAATTTGAAAAAAATACATCTGTTCTTTTTTTAAAAACAAATGTTATTGCATATATTTGAAGTTCATAACATGATGTTATGGGATACATATTGAGAGTAAAATGATTACTATAGTGAAGCAAATTATCGCATTCATCATCTCACATACTTTTTTGTATGACAAGAACAGCCAAAATCTACTTATTTAACAAAAATTCCTAATATAATACAATTTAAACTATAGTCCTCATATTGTACGTTAAGACACAACTATTCTTGGTAAAGCTCCCAGCACACTAGAAAAAGGAGAAAACTTCCACAACCTGATAGAAAGAATAAACCTACAGACAGTATCAGATTTAATTGTGAAAAAACAATTGCTTTCCCACTAAAATGAGAAAGAAGGCAGGGAATTCTTATGTTACTTGTTCTAACAACAATGCACTAGATGTTCTAGCTAGTGCAATAAGACAAGAAAAAGAAACGAAGGGAGCATAGATTGGAAAAAAAGGAATAAAATTGTTATTATTCTCAGATAGCATAAGCATCAACTCAGAAAATTTGATGGAATTTACAAAATACCCAGTTGAACTAATAAGTAGGTTTACAAGATTGCAAGACACAAGATCAATATGCAAAAATAACTGCTTCTATGTATCAGTAGTAAGTAATCAGAAACTGAAATGTAAAAAATACCATTCAGCAATAAATAAAAACACTCAACAGCATAGATGAATCTGAAAATAATTATGCTGAGGACAAGTCATAAAAAAGGAGTACATACTATATGATTTCATTTATATAAAATTCTAGAAGATGAAAACTAATCTATGGGAGCAAAAAGTATATCCACGATTGCCTGGGGACCAGAATGGGAAAGGGTGTCCAATGGGAAGGGTTGGGAAGAAAGAATGCGAAAGCAGCAACTGTAAACTTTTCAGGGTAATGTTTATTATTTTCGTTGTACTGACAGTTTCATGTGTGTATGTGTCAAAACTTATCAAACTATACGTTTTAAATATGTGTAATTTATTGCATGTCAATAAATTTCTTTTAATGGATATGTTTCAGTTTTGTTTTGTTTTTGAGACAGGGTCTCACTGTGTCGCCCAGGTGGGAGTGCAGTGGCATGATCATAGCTCACTGCAGTCTTGGTCTCCTGGGCTCAAGTGATCCTCCCCTCCTCAGCCTCCAGAGTAGGGGGAACTACAGGTATACATCACCACACATGGTTAATCTTTTTTATTTTTAGAAGAGATGAGGTCTCGCTATGTTGCCCAAGCTGGTCTCAAACTTCAGAACTCAAGCAATCCTCCTGCCTTGACCTCGCAATATTTTTCAGTTTTAAAAGCAGGATTTGGGCAGTTTTTTATTATCTTCCTCTTGGCATCTCACCTTTTTTGTTTCTCACATTTGATCCTGGGAACTTTGTCTTATTGGGAAGAACACACACACACACACACACACACACACACACACACACACACACACAAAATACAACATACCCAACTTCCCAAAATATTAGCCTTAGGTCTAAAATTGGTTTTCTTTCACACATTTTTTCCTTTACAATTTATCTTGGCACCTTCTCTGTTATTCAGTTCGTCTCAGCTACTTGGAGTGTGATGGGAGCGCCTTGGTTTCTAAGGTAACCACAGACAGGAAGGTAGCAAGCTGGGGAGGCTGAAGGGCACACCTGGGTGACCCTGCAAACAATGCGGACCTCTCACCTCGGGCAAAGGTGAGAAGCTCCTTCTCCACTAAATTCCCTGAGATCCTCAAGACGGATGAGGGGCCAGATCTCTGGGGGGAAAAAACTCAAGGGACACTGAGATGGAATACAAAAAACTAAGAGAAAAATTTGCTGGTCCACTACCCCATGGGTAAAAGAACTCTCTGGGGGATTGAGGAGTTAAACCAATGGACTGTATTTCGAGGTCCACCCTCCCCAGTTTCTCCTCAATAAGTTCTGCACCTCTCCCATCTTTCTGAGAAGGTTCTGCCAAATTCATCTTTCTTTGGTTTTATCATTTTCCCCCCAGGGCCTGGCATGGTGCCTGTGACAAGAAGGCAGTACAGGTACTAAAGGAAAGTCAAGCACAGACCCGGGAGCCAGAGTGCCTGGGTTCCCAGCTCTGTGACTCTGGGCACGTTATTCTGCCTCTCTGGGCATCTGTTTGCCCATCTGAAAATGAGGTTGGTATAATAATAGTACCTACCTCAAAAGCTTGCTGAGAAAATCGAGTGGTTAATCCTTGTAGTTTCCTCGGAACAGTATTTACATAGCGAGCACTATATACATTTTGGGTATGCTAATTACCTGATATTAAAATTTTACTGGGAATTCAACAGGTTAAATGAAAATAACATTCTGAGTGTCAATGAAATTACATCTGGAACACAGATTTTAGAATTGGTTGTTCTGGCTACCCAGAAGTATTCTAGAGAAATCAAAATCAGCTAATGAAAAAGCCACAGAATTTTCTCAGCCTTAGGAGTAAGCCATATCTTAATTAAGCCTCTCCACATCATCTTCCCAATTGATAAAGGTTTAAGAGGAGTGAAAGATCTTCAATAAAACAATGGCACTATCTCTCCAGGGGTGATTTGATTTTGCCAGACCTGTCCCTTAACAGCACCCTAGAAGGAGAATGACGGCAACCTGGAGTCCATCTCTTTAAAAGAAACACCAGTCGGGGATGGAGGTGTCTGCTCATGGATGAGAAGTTGCTTCTCTAGAATTCACATCATGAACCATTCAAGGTTTTTTAATCACTGCTCTCCCTCAGCTATTTAATCAACCATTGAGTTTCCAGAATCTCTCCCAGAAATAAAAGTTGGCCGTACCCACCTACCTACCTTTTTCTTTGCTTCTCACTACTTAAAGATAATCAGGTATGAATTCTAGCCTCAATCTATCAACTAATGGGATTTCATGCAAATCACCTAAAACTTCTCTGTGCCATAGTTTTCTTAACCTTAATGTAAATAGACATAACAACTAGTGCCCTACCTATTCCCCAGGATGTTAGGCAGAGAAAAGGATTCATCAATTAATAGAGTTATATGGGGAAAAGTTAAAAGGACTATTAAAAATAATTACGTTTTACTAATACTAATTCATTTAAGGCAGGAGTGTCTAATCTTTTGGCTTCCCTGGGCCACATTGGAAGAAGAAGAATTGTCTTGGGCGACACGTAAAATACACTAACACTAATAATAGCTAATGAGCTTTAAAAAATCTCATGTGTTTTAAGAAAGTTTATGAATTTGTGTTGGGCTGCATTCAAAGCTGTCACAGGCCACATGCAGCCTGCGGGCCCCAGGTTGGACAAGATTGTTTTAAGGTATCACTTCCTAAGATTTATCCTGATTTTCCTGCCCAGGACTTATAGCTTACAGAGCCCACAGGCTTGTTCATATTAAATCTTACAAACTGCAGACGGCAGATCGCAAAGCTAGAAAGGGATATCTAGTTCTCTGGACTCCTAGTCTAGTGCTCTTTCCATTGATCACCAGCCGTCTCCAGGTTCCTACAACCTAGTCTGTCTAGGACACAATCTAATCTGTTTTGTTTTCCAGCGTGAGACTTGCAGTTTACTTAAATGGTCAACTAACTTCGGGGAACTCTATCTTACTAAAGCCACCCTCATCATCTTCAAAGTGGAGTGTGCAAGGATATGCATGAGGAAAATATTGATGAATGCCCTCATAACAGTATTTAATCATAGCAAAAATAATTACATGTTACTAATACTAATGACCTGGCATTCTCAGTCACTACTTCAGAAGTCATCTGTTGCACACAGTATATGAGGAGGTTCCAAGAACCAGCGCTAACATCACCGCTGACATTCATTTTCTTCATAATGTACGCCATCCACTAGACAAAGACAAGTCTGTTAACTGCTACAATCTTTACAATTCTTGGTAATGACAGAGAATGACCATGAAAATCTTTGCTGTGCAGACTGACAATCTCCTGGGGAAAGCCTAAAATGAAATATTGAACAGAGAGGAGATGCACATTTTTATTTCACAGTGTTCTATGCTGAGAAATGGCTGTCGAGAGTATGCTACCTAGCACTTACTTTCAAAAACAAAAAACAACAACAAAATGCTGATTAAACTGTCCCTTCAAGTGGTCCCTTCAAGGTTAAGATGACAGTCTGTCCATGAGTGAGGAAGTCACTGCTTTTCTAAAGAAACACATACTTTAGGAAAAAGTATTTTGAAAAAATAAAATAATAAAATAAAACAAAAACAATGGTTTCACATATGAAAACCTTTGCACACTTTGAAAAACTAAGAAACAGAATTTTAAAACTTATTTTTTAAATTTAAATGAAATTTATTAATGGAGGTAGAACCCATTTGTTAAGAATATAAAAATGCAACATCTTCCAATCATTCAAGAAGCATTGACTTAAGATATAAATTTACTAGCTGAATTTCACTTAGAAGTCTTTACATTCTTGGCGAACAGGGCGTGAAAATAAGCATCATGATTTAACAAATGCAATCAAGGGCACACTTCTTCTGTTTGAATCTACCTATCTTTGACAAGCATCTTTTCAGTTATGACAGCCACTAACTTTCACTAAAAAGTGTGATTTTTAAAATGTTCATTTTAAAATTTCAACCTTTTAATATCTCTACACTAGTGTTGTATAAGGTATATAATAAAATTCATGTAAATACTTGTTTTAAAAAATAAATATTACTTATATTAAGAAAACAGTATTAATATTATTATTTTGAGACGGAGTTTTGCTCGTTGCCCAGGCTGGGGTGCAGTGATGGGATCTCAGCTCCCTGACTCCCGGTTCAAGCAATTCTCCTGCCTTAGCCTCCAGGGTAGCTGAGTAGCTGGGATTACAGGCGTCTGCCACCATACCCGGCTAATGTTTCGTATTTTTAGTAGAGACGGGGTTTCACCATTTGGCCAGGCTGGTCTCAAACTTCTGACTTCAGGTGATCCACCTGCCTTAGTCTCCCAAAGTACTGGGATTACAGGCATGAGCCACTGCACCAGGCCAAGAAAACATTATTGTGAAATGTTTGGCAACCAGTGGTCTGTCTCCACAGAGTAGTGTCCACATTTGAGAGCATCATTTTTGCAGATAGTATGGGAAAGAAAGACACAATTAAGTCAGCAGCAATCTAGACTGTGATTCAAGTACCAGGCAGATCACCTGTTTTGGGTTCTGGCCTAGGGATTGGTGGAGACAGGGTGAAGGCAGCAGGTTCTTTTATTTGCCAAGTGCTCCCTAGCACTTACTTGATAATCTGATATACCTGATATACATTAAAGGCAAAGTTCCTGGTTCATAGTAGGTCTTCAATTGATGTTTATTTGTTTCTTTTTCCTCTTGCAATTTGCATAGCTACCACTTCTAACACTGGCAAGGTCATTCCGGCGCTCACAAATGTGTATGGATAATTTACATATACATATCCACCCCCTCCCAGAACAATCCAGGTAGTGTGAAAGGAAGAGAACATATGCAAACACCCCACTGCCTGCAGAGTATTTTACAATGGCATTTACATAGGCAAGAAGGCAAAGTCCACTCCCGAGTCCTAGTGAGAGTTTCCTTTTTAATGATTATTTTTTATTTTATTTTATTTTATTTGTTTGAAATGGAGTCTTGCTCTGTTGCCCAGGCTGGAGTGCAGTGTCGGGATCTCGGCTCACTGCAACAACCACCTCCCGAGTTCAAGTGATTCTCGTGCCCCAGCCTCCTAAGTAGCTGGAATTACAGGGGCGCGCCGCCGCGTCTGGCTACTTTTTGTCTTTTTAGTAGAAATGGAGTTCCACCATGTTGGCCAGGTTGGTCTCGAACTCCTGACCTCGGGTGATCTGCTCGCCTCGGCCTTATTTTAATGATTTTTAATCATAACGCTTGGGACCTTCTGACTAATGTCACGTTACTTGTAAAGATGTAGAAACTGTGATTCTACGAGAGGGGAGTATGAAAATAGAATTGCTCTGGAAAGGCTCTTCCATGGAGTTCAAAGACACTACACAGCCTGGTATTAAGATGCCCAAGCGAAGCCGAGAGCAAACAGCGAAAGGTCTTCCCCCCAAGTCGGTGGTATTAGAAGTGGGTAGGACCACAGAAAAGGGAGGAAACAGAAGACTTGACACCACGAAGGAGGCCGCAACAAATGTCTGAAAAATAAGATCAGAAAAGAGGTGGAGAGAGGGTGAGCCGTGGCTGCGGGCGCCCGGGTAATGCCGGTGGACGCCAAGAGGTAAACCCGTACCCGTGGGCAGGGGCACGGGGCGCGGGCAGAGGGTCGAAGACAAAGGTCGGCTCCCGAGCAGAAGTCAGTAAAAGGGGAAAGCAGCCGAGGAAAAGCGGCGAGAAGGCGGCAGGGGTGGCGGGGCGGGGACGGCGCGCAGTGCCTGGCGGGGTCAGGGCCGGGTCGCCCGCGGCCGAGCCGAGCCGGGCCGGGGACCGCTAGGCCGCGCCGAGGGGCAGGGCCGGCGACCGAGGGGCCGCGGAGGGGACCGGCCGAGCAGCTACGGCGAGAGGTCGTGGGGGGCAGGACGCGCAAGAAGGCCGGGACGGGGGCGGCCGGTCGGCGGGAGTCGCTGCCGCGGGAACCGAGGCCGGCAAGGGCGGTCAGCTTCCCGCCCCCGCCCCGGCCGCCGCGGCGTGAGGGGAAAGGCCGGCGGGCGGCGGGCGGCGCGGCGAGGAGGAGGAGCCTGCGGCCCCGCCCCGCCGGAGCGAGGGAAGGAGAAAGGCTCGCAGGGAAGGAGGAGGGAGGGAAGGGGCGGCGGGCCGGGCCTGAGCCCGAGCGAGTGGCGAGCCGAGGGGGAAGGGGCCCGGAAGGAGGCGAGCGCGGCCGCGACGCCGGCACTCGGACGCTCGCTCGTGTCGCCTGCCGCAGCCGCCGCCGCCTTCCCTGTGCTCCGAGCCCGGCGTCTCCAGCGGCAGCGAAGGCCGAAACACGGCAGTCGGGCGCGGGGCGAGCGGCGCCGGGAGCCGGAGGCCCGGCCGGGCGTCCTGTGCGAGGCTCGGCGGGCTCCCGTCTGCGAGATTAGGCGAGGGGCGGAAAGGGAGGCAAGGAGAGGCCGAGGGGAGGCAGGCGATCGGATTTTCCAGGAGGCTGGTGTGGAAGGAAAACCCACCCCGAACTCAAATCCACAATCATAATCCGAACGAATAATAAGGGAGCCGTCTTTCTGGCCGGGCGAGAGAGAGGGAGAGAGAAGGGGGAACGGGAGGAAGCGAAATCTCCGTTTCATGGAGGCTGAGGCAAGAGAAAATTTCGGAGCCTGGATGTGGAGGAGCCCAACAGCAGAACTAACTCAGGAAATTGTCTTTCAGAAAAAGGCCGAACGTAGGCTGGGTCTGAGAATCAGTCTGGGGTAGGTGGAGGAACCTGCAAGTTTAAAGGAAAAGGAAAGGGAGAGAATATTTTCAGAGATTATTTCTGGTTTGTGATCATTGCTACCATCTTCAAGGTAAAACACTGCATTTCAGGTGTTCTTTGATTTTTTTTTTTTTTTTTTTTTTTTGGTGCAATTGGCTCATTTAAGAATTTCAAAACATTTAATGTAAAAGCTTTTTTTTTTTTTAAAGAACTCCATAAATTTTGGTTCCCAGGGTTGCATTGGACTTGGAAGGAGTGCTGTTGTGTACATACTATTGTATGGTTTTATTTATTTTTTTACTGTGCAAATCAGCTGGACGATTTTTTTCCAAGTGCCATTTCGGATTTATTAATCCTTATTTTTTCCTTTCCTCAAATATATTTGCCGTTGTCATATTAAGCATGGGAGACTAGAAAATTATTTTTCACCCTTTGAGCTAAAGGGTCTCTTGCCCACAGAAGGACAGCTGAGAAAACTGGATTTAAAGGATGGTTTTAGCTGTACTTTGCAGTTAACAGTGATATTTTGAAGGCACATTTTTCTGTGATTCATTTTTTAGCCCATAGTGCTAACCTTGAAGAAATTTGTGGCTGGGTTTTTGGTTTCTGAGAAGGTCATAGTTTTTCCTCTTTTCCCTTCGTTTTTTTTTTTTTTAAGTGGGGGAGGGGAAGAGGGGTAGAGAAAGGAAATCATGCTCGCTGGTAGAAGTAGAGTGGAGCATCAGTTACCAGGGTCCTGAGAGCTGAAAGAGAAAGGATTCAGTCTTCAAGTTGGGAGACCCTCCTCTCACCTTGCTCAAAAATTGCAAGCGATTCAATCCTGATCAAGACACCAAAGCTACAGGATTCTGGAACCGTGGAGACACCGAGAAACCATGAGTGTAAGGTTACCCCAGAGCATAGACAGGTAGGTTGGCTAATAATTTGATTTTTCAACATTGACTAAATGAAAGACTGGGAGGAAGGGTGTTGTATTTTAATAAATGGTTGAAAATGAAGGCCTGGGTGGGCTGTGGGCACTGGTGGGCTAGGAGCATTCGTCTCTGGGGACTGTCAGCCTGTGTGGTTATGTGCTCTCTGTGTGTCTATGTTCAAAACATAGCTCTTGATTCAGGGTCTTTTGAATATAAGCAATAAACAGTGAAGCCAGGAGAGGGGAAGGAGTGAGAAATGTTTCTAGTGGTTTATGACTTTGCCAGGATGGAGGCTGAATTTGAGTCCCCCCAGCTTGCCAGCCTCAGGTGGGCGCAAGCGTGTCTTATGAGTCCCTAGGGGTGCACTAGGGGGACTGGCTTTAGGTGTTGGAGCTGCTGGGAGAAGGGTCCTGGGAGGGGCTTGGGTGTCCACCAGGTTGGTTGTTACGGAATGGTGGGACTTGGCGATGGGGTGGATCTCATTTCTAGAAATGAAGAGGATGTTCTTGACCTGAATGTTGGGACAGAAACATCCTTGGCACCCATACAGGTCTGGATTTTTACCAGTAGCTGACATGGCCCCAAAATGCATAGGTCACATTAGAATTTCCTCTCCTCCGAGCTTAGAGTTTAAATTGAGACCTGCCAACCAGCTGATGCTCTAGGTTTAATCTTCCAAGCCGTTCTTAATAAGCTTGACTCTGCGGAATGGGCCTTCCCTCTGGCTGGAGCCAGAAGGAGTTGTTTTGGGCTCTAGGCCTGCTGGGCAGCGGCACTGCCCTCAGAGTCTGAGCACATGATGCCCCTTCCCCCAAGAGTCCGCCCAGCCACCTCTATCACTGGTAATGTTACAGTATGGTTCCAGTTCTTCCCTCCAAATGATTGGTACAACTTTATAAGGTGCCTGCCTCTTCCTTCCCTCCCCTAACCCTCCTCAACCCTTCTCCCCATAAGAATCTTGCGGGGTTGGTGGGGGGTGTTTTGTGGGCACTGCACACATCCTAACTGGATAGATGGGTGGTTGAAGGACTGAATAAGCAAATGAAAGGACTGGGCCCGGAAAAAATATTATTGGAGAGATAATGAAGAATATTTGCAAGGCTGCAATTGCTCCCTCCATGCCCAGTCCACCTTCAGTTATCCATGCTAATAATTTCCTTTTGGCTGTGGAATGTGGCCTAAAATGCATATAATCTCTCTTTCCCAAGCACTAATCTCTGCATTGCCTCAGAGTCCCATTTAGATTAGTTCAGCAATCCCTAGATGGGAACTGACTTGGCAGTGCAGAAGGGGAGGCAGGCAGCCATAAAGGATATATGGCCAGTTCCAACCTCCCTCCCCCTTTCTGTCGGCCTCGCTGCAGTTTGACCCTTGGAAAGGGAGAACTGAGGCATGTCAAGGTGAGAAGTTGGAATGGTTTACATGGCTGCCCTTCTTCCCTTTTCATCCCCTTGGAGTTTGAGAATTAGTGTACTTGCCTTTTTAAGATTTGAATGGTAAATTCAGGGATTTGAGAAGATGGAAACCCAAGTTCTGGGGCATGCAAGAAGGAGGAGGCAGTGAGGGTTCCTGGATTGATGTGAGATACTCTGGGAATTTCGATCTCCTCATCGATAAAAATCTCAGGATTTGCCCAGCACATTACAGTTTCCTAAGTGCTTTCATAAAACATAATCTCATTTGAATCTTGCAGTGGTTCTGTGAGGTAGACAGAAACATCAGAGGTTATTCACGTTTCACAGAAGGGGAAACTGAGGCTCAGAGAGGATACCCAGCTTGCCCAGTGCCATCTTGCCTGGCTAGTGACAGAATCTGGACTTAGAAATTCAAACACAGTCTGAAACTGTGGCTCTTTCATTACCCCATCATATCTAACTAGGCTTCTATACTGGTCCTGTAGAATGTGTGGGGCACCGTTTTCTTTCTCTTTGGCAGTAGGGTAATTGCCCATCAGCAGTTAAGGTCTTCCCTTCCACTTTCCTGTCTTGGGGCTCCTACCTGGGGGGGTTCAATCTTGGGGTTTATACCTGTAAATCCTATAGTTAAAGCACTATTTTCTCCTATGAGACAGTGCAGCTTTGCAGGGTAAGAGTATTCCTCACCTCCACCCTGCCTGATTCTCTTTCCTGTGAAGAGTGAGTGCTAAGACTCAGATCCCCTTCAGCTATCCCCAGATATCTGAGTGCTAGGACTCAGAACCCCCTCAGACATCCCCAGCTAGCTGCATTGAATCCTCCCCCCTTAGCTGTAGGCTTATTCGATCAGAACTTTGGACTTCAGGCTCAAGACTATGGATTTTAAATAATTTGCAGTCTTAAATCACACTGAAAGGAATAAAATGCTACAGATAATGGAGTCTAGTATTCTTTCAGTTTATCGGTTTGCTTTGTAGAGAGCCTAGTGTAAGGTGCTATAAGAGAGTTTTAGAAAATTAAGGTCACAGTTCTTGCCCACAGAAAAAAGCATGCAACTGGGGGACTTAGAAACATGTAAGACTCCTGAAGACCACAGTAAGCAACACCAGACCGTAAGCTCTACGCAAGCAGGGACAGTTTGGTTTGCTTGTGTTATATTCTATGTGCCTAGCTTGGTGTCTTGCATGTGGTGAGTACTCAAGAAGTGTTTGACAAATGAATGTTGAAATGAATGAACGGATCAGCAACTATAAATTCTTTCACTTCAGGTTGTTTCAACGTTCACATGTTAATTTCAAATGTAGTCAAATGAGGTCAATTAGAGAAGGTTTGCTAGGTAATGTGTGTTTTCTAGAAGATAAACGACATAATAAATAATAAAGGGCTACGTATTTGGAAAGAGATTATAGCTCAGAGTAAGAAGACTTTGGAATATTTACTTGGCAGTCTTTTATCCCCTGTAGCACCCTGTTCGAGAGTGACTCCTGGGTCCATAGAAAGCATAAAGTATTTGCAACTCATCTTTATCTTTCAGTATTAATCAGTTGTTATTACTGAAAGATGGGCTAAAGTGTAGCTGTTCATGTCCCTTTCAGTTTTTGTCCGTGAGCAACTTACTGCCTATTAATATATATTCCTTTCAAGAGTTTCTAAAAATGTGTTTGCTATTGCAAACAGAGATGATGATACTGAATTATTTTTCATGGGAGTGGTCACGAGTTTTGCCAAGCCATCTGTATCCTTTAGCCTGGTTCCCCATGGCAGATGTTTTTGAGATGGACAAGTGGGTTAGGGGTTTGCATCCATGAAACATCTTTCCTCTGCCCAAAGTTAGTTCATATGAGGATCAAACCAAAGTACTTTAGGCCAAGAGTTTGTGGTTTGAGTCCTGGCTTTCCGCTTAACTATGTGACCTTGGGCAAGTCACATGCCTCCTCTGGCTTCCTCATGTGTAAAGCAGTAGTAGCTCATTTCTGTAAAGTACAATCCAGTTCTCAAACATTTTTATATGGTGTGTCATTTGAGGAGTATAATGTTTATTTCATCTGTCTCACAGACCTGTTGAAAAGAGCAAATCAAACGAGATATGTATTTCAAATTGTTTTCTAAACTGTAAACTCTGTAAATTTTAGATGGTAAATTCACAGATTTGATTTAGCTTTGTGAACAACTTTCTGAGCTAAGTAGCCCCAACCAAATTAAAGGTGACTGAAATCTTTACATCATTTTGAAGAATTTAAGCAGAGCGAACTGGCTTTATTGTTGCAGAAGTGCATGGGGTCAGGAAGAAGGAATGTTTTTCCAATAGACAGGGTACTAGAAGAGTATGAGAAGAGAAAGGTTACTGAATCTCCTTCCCGGGAATTCTGCTGAATGAGAGACTTCATCTACCTCGGCTCAACTTAAATGTTTGTCAGTGATGGGGCTGGAAAGGATTTGTTCTGTGATCTCTGGCCATTCCTTGTCTTAAAAGCATATGACTTTCCTAATTCAAAATAAATCCAGACCCAGCAACTGTTCCCTATCAGTGGTCTCTTCCCATCTTTGCTTCTGGTCGTTATTGAGCTCTGGGACGAAGAAGTCCCCAGACATTTAGCTGAGCTTCCACCTAGATGAGAAGGTTGGCCTCCCAGCATGGTGACAGGAATCCAGAGCTACACATGGTAAGTCCCCTGAAATGCTGAGTCTTTTCCAAAATGTACCCTCGTTTTCATCTAGGGGTGTGAGATAAGAGACACAGTGATTTGCAGCTGACACATTTGGTGATTAATCACCATTATGAGTAGGAGCAGACTAAGCTTAACTTCAGATACTCAAAAGCAATTCTGCAAGAATGCCCTTTGATTACTCTGTCTGTTTAGCTTTTTTAATAGACAAGAAATAAGAAAAATTAAATGACAACATGAGTTCATAAAAAATAAAAAGATTCTGTGAATGGTACATAGCTAATCCCCAAGTTAGTGTAAAGGTCAAGGAGTTCTAGAAGCTCACAGCCTCTGTGGAATGGAGTTTAGAAACTCTAGTTTGTATAGTGTTTCTTGCTGCTTTAAAGTTTTGATAATCTGATGTATATGAAAGGACTTTGTTAACTGTTGAGTTCTATAAACCTAAGAGGAGTTATTTTCATCTTTATTGACTGAATCTGTTTCACCTCTTCATAGTGGCATTGCCTTTAAAAATCCATTTTATTAGTTTATTATTTTTTAAACTGAATTTGAAGATATATCACGTGGCTTGGAAACTCTCTTTGCTATGCACTGTGTTCTTCCTTCTTTTGTCAATCACTGCACTTGGAAAAGACCCAAGCATAGACCTGCTAGTGACATGCAAGATCACTCCTTTGCCTGCCCCGTGGGGTAAACAGGACTGAAGAAGTTGCTGAGCCTGGTCTCAAAAAGAAAAAAGTATAACTTCATAAAAAGTCATGTTGGATTTTTTGTGAAACGAGGTTTGGAGTTCTGAGGAAAGAACACAGCGTCTGAGGTAATAGACGTGGATGTTGGGGCTAGATTTGTTAGCAGCTGAGTGAATGACCTTGCAAAGGTGCTTACCTGCCCTGGACCTCAGATTTCTTATCTGGAAAAATGAGGGAATTAGGCTAGCCAGCCTCTAAGAGTTTATTCCTTTTAGCTATTATGTTCTTGGAGCCTCTGAAAACAGAATGCCTTGTGTCCTTTCAGTGGGCAAAATGGTTTTTCAGAAATCATTATCTGACTTTCATGAAAACTAGTGAAAGTGAAAGTTTGAAAAGAACAGAGGACAAAGCTGCCTGATCAAATGGGAGAGAAGATGGAAGTACAGGGACATGGAAATATGGAGAGGAACTCAGAGATTGGTGACTGCTAATAGAATTGGAATAGGATTTAGAAGGTGGTTTTGTTTTGTTTTTTGAGACAGGGTCTCACTCTGTCGCCCAGGCTAGAGTCCAGGGGTGTGATCAGGTTCACTGCAGCCTTGACCTCCCCGGGCTCAGGTGATCCACCCACTTCAACCTCCTGAGTAGCTGGAACTACAGGCATGTGCCACCATATCTGGCTAATTTTTGTATTTTTTTAGATACAAGGTTTACCATGTTGCCCAGACTGGTCTCAAACTCCTGAGCTCAGGCAATCTACCCTCCTCAGCCTCCCAAAGTGCTGGGATTATGGGTGTGAGCTACCATGCCAGGCCTGGAAGGTGTTCTTAAGGTCTGGAAGAACACCCTGATTTATCGTACCAAAACAATTGGACAAAAAAATCACAAAAATCTCGCAGGACCTTAAGGGATCCTCTTGACTCCAATAAGGGTGTCTCATAAGCTAGTAAAGACAGGCTGAGGGCCTCTCCCATTTTCAGTTGTCTCCGGAGGGTGGTTCCATGAGTTCAACAATTAGAAATCCCGTTAGATACAAAACTTCCTCTGCCAGGATTTATACCCATTTTATTGTTTTTCTATTCTGATTTCAGCATAGGCCTTAAAGTCACCAGTATCCTTCTATTACTTTTGTTGACTTCCTTAAGATTTTCCTCCTCATTTTAAAGAATAGCAAACTAAGATATGAATGTGTGAGACAGGGGCTTTGAAAAGGTAGAGTGAACTAATTTCAGAGTCTGGCTTTCCACCCCTTGCCCCTTTCTCTCCATTACTTGGAAGCAGTCACTACAAAATGGTGTGATGGGATCTGTAGCCAACAGCCACAGCCTGGCCTCAAATCACATAGGGAACCAATCTAGCAGCCTTCCAGGTGATGACCTGTGATCTGTCGTGCCTGACAGTCGGTTGGTTGGACTCAAAATGTTTATCAGATGGCTCAGTGCCCAGCACAGTTCTCAGTGTTCTAAGAGATAGTACGTGAGAATGTAGAGCTTACATTCTTTTTTTTTTTTTTTTTCTTGAGACGGAGTCTCGCTCAGTTGCCCAGGCTGGAGTGCAGTGGCATGATCTTGGCTCACTGCAGCCTCCACCTCCAAGTGATTCTCTGCTTCAGCTTCCTGAGTAGCTGGGATTACAGACGCACGCTATCACACCTGGCTAATTTTTGTATTTTTATTAGAGATGGAGTTTCACTATGTTGGCCAGGCTGGTCTTGAACTCCTGACCTCAAGTGAACCGCCTGCCTAGACCTCCCAAAGTGCCAGGATTACAGGCCTGAGCCACTGCACCCGGCCTCAAGCTTACATTCTTGTTGGGAAATGTTATTAACAAAACAACACAAAATAAAAAGATAGTACATAATTGCTGAATTGTTATATACACCAAAAGGTACATTTAGAAAAGAGCTAAAGTTTGGTGCTAATGAGAATAGTCATAGGTGGAGTAGTTAGGAATTATTCAGGTCGAAGAAAGAGAGGAGGCCATTTCAGACTAGAGAAGCAACGTAAGCAAGGTTCTGTCTGGGGTAGCACCAAAGTGGTGTGGTCTGCAAGTGTTAAGATGATTATAGAGCAGAGAAATTAGACTGATAAGGTGGGTAGGGTAGGGAGAATAAAGGGATTCAGACTTTATGTGATAGTAGAAAGGGAGCCAGGGAAGGTTTATGTATTATACAGTGATAAAAATAGTGTTTCAAGAGAGGATTCTGATATTAATATATGGAGCGGAAGAGAGCTTGGGGTTAGGAAGTCTAGGAGTTTTGTAGCGATCTTAGGAAAAGATAATGAGCTTCTGAATCAGAATGGTTATGGTGGGGACAAAGAGGAGTGGCAGGATTCCCAAGACGTTTTGGTAGCAGAATTAACCAATATTTTAAGGCCGAATCAATGTGTTTTTGTTTTGTTTTGTTTTGTTTTTGAGACAGAGTTTCGCTCACCTTGCCCAGACTGGAGGGCAGTCGCACGATCTTGGCTCAGTGCAAACTCTGCCTCCTGGGTTCAAGCAATTCTCCTGCCTCAGCCTCCCAAGTAACTGGGATTACAGGCCCCTGCTCCCATCCCCTGCTACTTTTTTTTGTATTTTTATTAGAGACAAGGTTTCGCCATGTTGGCCTGGCCAGTCTCAAACTCCTGACCTCAGGTGATCCGCCCACCTCCGCCTCCCACAGTGCTGCGGGCTTACAGGCATGAACCACCGGGCCCTGCCCTGAATCAAATTTTATTCCTACATTTATGAGACTGGTAGACTAGAAAAAAGGTAGTGCTATTGATAGAACAGGATCTTCAGTAAAAGTCATTTTGTCTGCCATTGGTACCTAGCAATTTACTGAATACAGTGGATAATTAACCTTCCTAAGACCCTTAGGTTAGGCCATTTCTACCAAATAGTTTTAGAGTTCTTCAATACAACCTTTTAAGAGAAGTGGGCTAACGCACTTTTTAATCCTGGGAGTTTGGGAGGTGTGTGGATTACCTGAGGTGAGGCATTTGAGACCAGCCTGGCCAACAAAAATTAATCAGGTGTGGTAGTGCACACCTGTAGTCCCAGCTACTTGGGAGGTTGAAGCAGGAGAATCATTTGAACCCGGGAGATGGAGGTTTCAGGGAGCCAAGATTGTGCCATTGCACTCCACTCTGGGCAACAGAGCAAGACTCCATCTCAAAAAAGCAAACAAACAAAAAACAACAACAACAAAGAAAAGTGGGCAGAGTCAGTTTGGGGAGCTCCCTTAGGAAGTTGGGTCATGGTTTGAGGAGATGAGCATATATTTGATGGATCCTGATTAATCAGCCATATTCATTCCCACATACTGACCAAGCTTCAGGGCTGGAGGGCCATCTATGTAGAAACCATTCTAGTAGCCTAATGTAGAGAACATAGGACTTTAAGTGAGCCCCAGCTCAGCGACTGACTAGCTATGTGATCAGGATAATTTGTGTAAAAGCATTTTGTGAATTCCATGGTGCCAAACATATGGTGAGTGTTGTTAGAGCATTTGGATTGGCAGGGACCCCAGATTGTCCTAAACTCTCCTCAGCTGCTACTAGAATACAAGAATGCTTGGGTTACCCTCAGTCCTGTGCTGATTCTCAACTAAGGATGGACAGGCATGTTGTGGGACTGTACTAAACAAACGCAAGACAGTAGTTAAAAATCAGGGGACCAAGCACTCATCCCAAGGCGGATCCTTTGCTAGACACACACAGTGTCTTTCCTTTCTAGCCCAAGCTCCCCAGCTTGAGATTCATGACTTCTTTCTTCAGTTTAGCCCACATCTCACCAATCATAGGTCTCATTACTGTACCCTGTCACCCTGCTTCAGGTAGACCAGCCTGATTTCTGGGCCCACATCCCTCTTTGCACACCTTTATATCAGTATTCTCTGTCTTCCCCCAACTCCATTACTCTTATTTCCTCAAGGAAGCCTTTGCTGGTTAATAACAGCAAACCCTACACATTTATATTATTCAGCATTCCTTTTGCACATACATACAGCAGTTCAACTCTATCTTATTTACTTGTACAAAATAATTTGTGTAAAAGTTCTGGCAGAATATCTAGCACGTGGTAGACTGTTAAGTTGGTTCTATTCCATTCTTTTATATGGTTCTTGTGTTTGATCCTGTTCCTAAGGGTTCAAGAGCCACATCTCCTCATTGTTCTGGGTTGTCTTCTGTGGCCCAGCTTAGTTCTCTTTAGACAACTAAGAGTTGTCCCTACGTGTTCTTTCCTGACTCATAATGTAGCTCATTCTTGACATTGCTGATTCCTTCTATGCCTAGCCAAGGGATTTTAAGAAAGCAAGCTCTAAACGCTCCTGCCAGGAACTAAGACCAAAATTCCTCTTGTTCTCATTGGGTGCTAGGTGTTTGGTACTTGGTATTTCTTCCAGGGACAGAGCAGCCTTATTGGGGTTGCCTGCCTTCAGCCTCTCAGAGTTCTGGGGATTTCCCCATTGGCGGCTTGGTTTCCGGGCTGCCTTTCCCTGCAGGGGTCTGATGGGCACAAGGCCTACCCTGCCATTGTCCCGCTTGCCCCAGGCTGGCCCCATTCATTTCCCAGAGCAGGGCCTTCAGAAGCTTCCCCCCAAGAGACTGCTGCTGCAGAGAAAGGCCGCTGTTGTTCTGGGGGGAGGTGGCTGGAGAGAGTGTAGTAAATAGCTGAGTGAATGGGACCTTGTGTGCAGCTAGAACCACAGACCCTCTTCCCCTCAGAGCCCTAGGGAGAGGGGGAAAAAATACCACTAGGATTTCAGTGTCTTTACAGGAACAGCGTTTCAGGTTTGAGAACATTCATGCAACCCCTCAAATAAGAAGCTTGGTCTGTTTAACAAGTCTTTACTTATTGTAGTGCTAGACATCAAGGATTCAACCAGAATACACTGCATACGTTGCCCTTAAGGAGCTTATGGTTTTGTGGAGGGAGACAGAAGTAAGTATGATAGCACCCAAACTTACTCCTGTGGTCATAGTTGAAGAACTGGGAGAGACACCTAAAGAAGGTTTCCTAGAGGGAAGGACCTTTACACTGAGGCCAAAAAATAAAGACCAGGCTGGAGAAAGGGAAAATCCAGGCAGAGATAGCAGCAGGTACAGAAGCCTCAAGCAAGAAAGAGTATGGTGTTGTGAGAATTGCAAGTGGCTGTGATCTGTAGTGAGACCATAGAACCATTAATTAAATGAAACTGGAGAAAAGGAAAACAAGTAGGAGCCAGGGCCCGAGGACCTCGTAATGCTCTGTCCTAGAGGTTTTGGACTTGCTCCTGAGGGCAGTGGAAGACCATTGTGAGATTTTAAATAGGGGGTGACATGATCAGATATGCTTTTACAAAAACAAGATCATCCTGGCTACAGTGTAGACATGAAATTAAGAGTGAAAGAGTGGAGAGAGGGAAGATGGGTTAGGAGACCTTTGCAGTAACCTGGACAAGAGATGAGTGTGGTCTCTGCTACAGAAGTGACTTCGGAGATGGGAAAAAATGAGAGATCAGAGATTACGAAGTTGATTATATGGACATGGGGGAGGCAAGGATTATATGGGGATGAAGGAGAGTGTGGGGCAGGGATGACACCCTTACTCTTGTCTTGGGCTACTGGGTAGTACTATTCAATAAGAAAAGGAACTCTAGGAAGAACGTAACATAGTTGAGGGAGAGAGGAGGAGGGGGTCAGGATCCCTTTGGACATGGTGGGTTTGAAGTGCCTGTGGGAGATCCAAGGAAAGTTGTTCAGCAGGCAACTGGAGCTTGGGCTGGAGGTCAGGAGGGTGTTCTGGGATAGAGAATCACATTAGCAGGTCATCAACACCTAGCCAGAGCAGTGGAGGCATAAGACTGTCCAGGGGCAGGGTGTAGAGAGAGGAGAGGGCGGTGCACAGAACCCTGAGAGGCATACATTTAAAAGGGAGGTGAAGGAAGGTGAGCCTGCAGAAGAGACTGGCAGGGAGTGACAGAAGGAGCCAGGGCAGTGAGGAGCCTCTGGAGTGAAGGGAGGGAGGGATTAACCATGTCACGTTCTCCTAAGGGGTCATGGACAAAATGGACAGAGAAATGCCTGGACTTAGTAACTAGGAGGATGTTCATGACCTTGGTGAGTGATATCTGGGCAGGAGCAAGGGCAGGAGCCAGTTTGCAGCAGGTCCAAGTGAGAACAAGAGGTGAAGAAATGGTGATGGACACAGGCTAGTCAATTCTTTCATGAAGTTTCATCAGAAAGGAAAAACAAATGTAGCTCCTGGTCCTGTCAGTAGGACTTTAATTTTTTTCAAGGTAGGGATGTATTACCCTAGGTCAGAGATGCTGAACCTTTAGAATACTTTAGAATCAGCTGGAGAACTTGTTACAATACAGATCTGTGGGCCCCATCCCAAACATTCTGACTCTGTATGTTTGAGCTGAGGTTGGGGCCTGAGGATCTGCATTGTTACCAACTTCCCAGATGATGCCAGTGCTGGCATTCTGTGCTTCCAGAGTCACTGCCTTATGACATCCATGCTCTTAACAGACTCTTTTTATGTTCTTAGAACAGAACTTTTGTTCATTGTCTGTTTCAAAACTTGCTAGTAGCTCTACTCTGCTGGGAATTGCTTCAGTAGATTGTGAATACCTTGGAGCAGACTGGTCATTTTGTAAGCTTAACATACGCTCCCCATCTGGGAAACCTTGCTTAGCCCATTTCTGCTTACCTCTGACATAGATGCAAATAAATCCTGTCTACTAGAGCTCTCTAAGGATGGTGGGTTTACAGGATTTTTTTGTAATTTCAAAATTAAAGCCCAGAAGAGTCATACACTAGATAAATGTCAAAGCTTACAGTAAATGTCAAAATCAAATATACATAATTTTAATAATTCAGTTTTGGGTTAAGTGAGAGAATACATTTCCTTAAAATGGTTCCTCAAACTGATCCCAAGTTCTGGATTTTCCAGTGGGAAGGATCCTTGGAATGTCATTGTTGCCTCTTAGCATGTTGTTAGAGCTCTTAAAACATGGTTCCTGCACTGAAAGAGCTTACGGCCCCAGAACATGCTTCCACAGAGTGGGCGGTTGTTCTACCGTTGGGGGAGTCCACACCCCCACTATGGCTTCTCTGCTTAAGGGGTGGGAGTAGGGATCCCATGCAGTTCTGGGGTTCTATTCTAGGGCCTTTGCCACTTCCCTTGAAATTGGGTTCAGGACCACACAACTGTGGTTTCTGGGAGTCCCCTGACCTTCAAGCCTCTTCTTCCTCTTCTGCTTTTCTTTTTGCCCTGTGCATCCCTGGGCCATTTCTCATTTCCAGGTTCTCCAGACCAATGGCTCTGAGTCTGAGATGCAGGTGTGGGTCAGAGGATAGTGGTAGGTACATGACACGGCCTGGAAATTCCTGTGCTAGAGGGTTTCCCAAATAACACTTCGGGCCTTAGGATCATTTAATTAAGCAGTCAGAAACCCAGAGGAAATCCTGGTTCTCTTAGCTCAGTCTACTTCTGCCGTAGCTCATGCCTGCAGACACGTCCTTTTACTCGTCCTCAACTTGAGGCCTGGCAGGTTGAGGAAGAACTGGGCAGGATACAGGGGGAGAGACCACTCCCTCATTAAGATCTTACTTCCCATTTGTTGGTCTGGACTAGGGAATTTTAAAATTCATTTAACACATTTACCGAATACATATTAAATGTGAGGCAACATTCCAGGCACTGGGGATAGATACACTGGAACTTTTGTTCTGTTGGGGCAAGATGGACAACAAGGAAGTGTATAAAATTATCATGATTAGTTGTGATCCAGTGTATAAATGCATTTTGTAAAACCTGGGTTTATGACTGCTGTGGGAGAGGCAGGAGGAAAGATGTGACAGGTTTAAGGGAGGAATTACAGTCAAGAAGAGAAGTCAGTTTTTAAAGTGGGGGTCAAGGGGGACATAATTCATGGGAAGAGAAGGATGAAAGCTTGAGGACCAAGATAAGAGTGCAGTGAAAATGAGGCTTCTTTGTATTTCTGCAATACAGTATGTAGTTGGCAAAGTGTCTTTTGTCCATTATCTCATTGAGGTGGTCCAGGGCAAGCATTTTCATTTTCATTTTATAGATAGGGAAAAATGCCCAGGGAGGCTTTAGTAACTTGCTTAAGGTCTACAAACTAAAAAGTAATGGAGTTGGAATTTAAAAACAAAAATAAAATTCTGTGCCTACTGAGCCCTCACCTAGTGCTGTTCCTCTTTTCCTGTACCCCTGTCAAGGCGTGGTGGTAAAAATGTGTAATTCATCAGGTTTGCCTGAAAGTAGTGAAAGGTAACCTTTAGGAAAGAGGTAGATAAACCAGGAGTCAAGTCCCCCAAGTTTTTCTGTCTCTTCCCAATACCATCTCCTTGTCCACGGCCCCTTTAGGACCTGAGGTTCGCATTCACTGTCTAAGAAGATAACTCCCTGTCTTTTGCCTCCTCACTGGTTAGTGGTGGGGAGAGTGGCCACACTGGGGCCTGGTAAAGTTTTTTAGAGGCCGGGAAAGACGCAGTCTCCTCAAAAGTGGCTCAGCACTCTACCACTTAGCAGTGTAGCGTCTTTGAGCTACTCAGGACCCTATCTTTGTATACACTATGGTGCCTGGGACTGTGTAGTGAATGGATGCTCAGTATAGTTTTATTGAACAAAGGATACAATTTTTTTTAGTTAACAGCTTTATTGAGATATACCGTACCATAAAATCCACTGCTTTAGAGTGTACGGTTCAGTGATTTTTAGTATATTCACAGAGCTGTGCAGCCATCATCACTGTCTAATACCAGGACATTTTAATCACCCCCAGAGAAACCTTGGCCCATTAGCAGTCGCTCCTCATTGCCCGCTTCCCCCAGCCCCTGAAAACCACTAATCTACTTTTTGTCTCTATGGTTTTGCCTATTCTGAACATTTCATGTAGATGTAATAATACAGTGTGTGGTTTGTTGTGTCTGGCTTCCTTCACTTAGCATGATATTTTAAAGATTTAACTATGTTTTAGTATATATAAGTACTTCATTCTTTTTATGGTTGAATAATATCCCACTATATGGGTAGACTCCTTTTTGTTGATCCATTTATCAGTTCGTGGACATTTGGGTTGTTTCCACTTTTTGACCACTATGCATAATACTGATAGGAACATTTGTGTGCAGTTTTTGTGTGGACATACATGTTCAGTTCTCTTGGGTGTATACCTAGGAGGGAAACTGCTGATCATGTGGGAACTCTGAGGAACTGCCAAACTGTCTTCCAAAGTGGTTGCACAGTCAGGCATGCTGGCTCACACCTGTAATCCAAGCACTATGGGAGGCTGAGGCAGGTGGATCACCTGAAGCCAGGAGTTCAAAACCAGCCTGTCCAACATTGTGAAACCCCATCTGTACTCAAAATACCAAAATTAGCCGGGCGTGGTGGCAGGTGATTGTAATTCCAGCTACCCAAGAGGCTGGGAGGCAGGAGAATCACTTAAATCTGGGAGGCGGAGATTGCAGTGAGCTGAGATTGTGCCATTGCACTCCAGCCTGGGCAACAGAGTGAGACTCTGTTTCAAAAACAAAAACCAAAGTGGTTGCACCATTTTACATTCCCACAAGCAATATGTGAGGGTCCAATTTTCCGTATCTTTTATTTGGTTTTGAGACAGAGTCTCACTTCAGTTGCCCAGGCTGGAGTGCAGTGGTGCAATCTTGGCTCACTGCAGCCTTGACCTCCCGAGCTCAGGTAATTCTCCCACCTTAGCCTCCTGAGTAGCTGGGACTACAGGTGCACGCCCCCACGCCCAGCTAGTTTTTTGTATTTTTAGTAGAGACAGAGTTTCACCATGTTACCCAGCTGTTCTCGAACTTCTGGATTCAAGCCATCCGCCCACCTCAGCTTCCCAAAGTGCTGGGATTACAGGCATGAGCCACCTCACCCAGCCAATTTCTCCGTATCTTTACCAGTACTTACTGTCTTTCTTTTTGATTATAGCTAGCCTTGTGGGTGTGAAGTGGTATCTCATGGTGGTTTGATTTGCATTTCCTTAGTGCTTAAAGGTGTCAAGCATCTTTTATGTTGATTATTTGCATATTTTCTTTGGAGAAATGTCTACTCAAATCTTTTGCCCATTTAAAAATTTGGGTTATTTGTGCTTTTGTTGTTGAGGAATGGATACAGTTTTAAGCTAAGTCATTTAACCTTTCTTGACTTTACTTTTATTGCTTGTAAGGTGGGAAAGTTGGATTTGATCTCTGAGATTCATTCAAATCTAATTTATTTAATCTTTGGTAATTTAGTCACTTTTTTTTTTTTTTT
>PVKP010010955.1:0-33552 GCA_004027715.1 Plecturocebus donacophilus
TAAAAAAAAAAAAAAAATCACTGATCATAGATCACCGTAACAGATAAAATGATGATGAAAAAGTTTAACATATTGGGAGTATCAGCAACGTATGACACAAAGACATAAAGTGAGCACATGCTGTTGAAAAAATGGTGCCAATAGACATGCTCTATGCAGGGTTGCCACAAACATTTGTTAAAATGTGCAATATCTGTGAAGTACAATAAAGCAAAGAGTAATAAAACAAACAATGTATGCCTAGATACATATACATGTGTTCATTTTTAATTAAGGTATAGTTTACAAATAAATATACATTTGAATTCAAAATGTCTACATGTATATTTAATGCAGCTTTATCATAAAGGTTTTGATTTTCCTACACTTAGTTTTAAATTATAAAATACTTTTCTTGTTTGAATTCATCAAGACAGTATTTACTATAAAGATTCACAGTTTGATATATCAAATTATGCCAACTGCTTCACTTTCTAAATGATACTGAAGCCAAAGAAGTTATAGGATTCACCCAGAATGTAGCGGCTTAGTGTCAGAGGTCTCTCTGAACCTGAAGTTCTGTTACTTGCCACTCTTCTTCCATGTGCTTAAACTTCTCTTTACACACCCATCATTTGGTCATTTGGGACCTTTGCATCCTCTGAAAGATCTCTTTAGGTATTTGGAATGCAGTCAATTTGAAAATATGTCAACAAAAATCCAGAAATATAACTTATAAGAAAACAAACTTGTCATAATGGTTTTCTCTCATTTATAAAAATAACCCAAGACAAGACAATTTGTATTGAAATCAGGGAAAACTGTTTAGCAACACAAATTATACCTTTAGCAGTGTGAATTCTTTTTAAAAATATTATCTTCCTCCATATGTCACACCATCCTGAAGTCAGCATGGATAATTCATAGATGGAATTGAATTCACCAGTGGAGCTGTCGAGTTTATTCACAGAGAGTACCTTTCTCTATGCCTGACTTGATTCCAGGTTTCATCTGTAAGATGTTAGCTAAGTGCTTTGTGCTGAGGACGGTCAGGAGGAATAAGTAGTTTTTAGCTATATACTCTTAACTTAGTCTTACATATCTAGATGATATCACTTATTTTTTACAGCTTTAATGCTCTAAAATTCTGTAACTATAAACAGGATGCAGGTATGCATCTTACGTTCAATATTCTCATTCTCTCCTCAACATCATCTGTAAAGCATTAACTATTTTTGCTTTCACCTCAGTATAATGATATATAACCTAAATATAACAATGCAATGCTTTTTAACTTGCACTCATCAAGTCATCTTATTCTCTCATCCCTGACCTGGTATGTGGTGATTACATCACTAGGACTATCCTTCCCACTCCACCTTTCCAAGCAAAACACTAGTCTCCTTAAAGTCTTCATACATTCCTCACTTTTCTCATTTAGCACTCTGTTAACATTTTTACCCAGATAGCGTATCTGCCACTGTACTGCAGGTAGGTATCATCTTTACATATATTTGGAATTGGATAATACTGGAATAATGAGCTCTGGAAGATAACAGAAACCTAAGTTTGAGACCTATGACTCAGGACCAGAGTTACTGGGAGGCTTTGTCCAAATCTTGGATTCCTCATCTGAGAAAAGGTATAAATATATGCCTCCTCTTTCATAGGTTATTTCACAGACTTAATAAGGAAAATTCATGTAAGCTTCAAACAAAGCATTTGCCGCAAGTAATATCTAAATATTAGTGATTATCTGTGCAATATTCATGCATAAAATCTGTATTTGATTATATTCTATCTCATCTTTTCTATTGGTTTTTAATGTTCTTTTTAAAAAATCTTACGGACTCAGTAACAATGCTAAGGATATATTTTGAATCCCTATGGAAACTATTCTAGTAGGAGAATAGTGTCCAATAATTAAAACTTGAATTGAAATGGAAACAATTTGTCTTTGAAATTCCCTAGTCTTTATGGAAAACAGAGCAAGAGTGCAAGATAACATAATAAGCAATATGCAGTAATATATAACAAAATGTGACTGACATTTCTATTTTCTTTCTACATCGTTGTTAAATCTTCCCATTTTAAACCTTACCAATGTTAAATTTTATGTATTTTTAATACTTGACTCTGCCCTGAAGGGTTTTTAAGGAAGTCTACAATTTGGGAAATCTAATTTATAAACATTATGCTGCAGATACTTATATTTTACTATTTCAGTGAAGAATATAAATTGCAAATTTAAACTCAGTTGGGAATCCCTTCCAAAATATATCCCATGAGTTATACTTGAATGTACAGACATTGCTTTTTATGTGACTGATGTACAATTTGCAAATGACCCGAGGTTTCTGTCCCCTAGTATACGTGCCTTATATAACTTCCTTAAGTGTAGGACAGACTATGACCATGACAGGATGGTCATTTCAAGATCATATTACATAATATTAGAAAGATAATAGATACAACCTTGGGTTAGCAACTGAAGAGGGATTCTCCTGCTGGCCTGAGGATGAGAACTGCCATGATTTGGAGATAGCTACATGGCACGTAACTGAGGGCGGCCTCTAGCTGCTGGCAGAGAGCAACTCTGGCAGAGAGCCAGACAACAAAGACAGGACTTGGTCTTACAGCTACAAGGAACTGAATTTTGCCATTAACCAGAAAGGCTGGAAGAGGAATCCCCTGAGGCTCAACTGAGATCACAGCTCTGGCCAACACCCGAGTTTCAGCTGTGTGAGATCCTGAGCAGAGAACTCAGCCACACTGCCTGAGTTCCTCTTACAAACTGTGAGATAATTTTGTGTTGTTTTAAGCCACTGAACTTGTAGTAATTTGTTATGAAACAATAGAAAACTAGTATGGGTCCATCAGGAAAAAGGAAACATGCAAAAACTAGAATTGTTCTCACCAAGTGGAACACCATCTCCCATGACCCATCTCTATCATTCTTTTACTCAGCTATTCAATCATCTGTTTATTCAACAGATATTTTTGTGTATGTTGAATGTGTCCAGTTTTATCCAAATCACACATGACCTTCATGGACTGCTGAATTCAGTACACATACATCTAACTGAATGCTATCATTCCTGTAAGAATTTTTCCCACTATTCCAACCTCATTTGAACTCTGTTCTTTTCATAATGGTCTTCTAGCAACTTATCTCTCTCTTAATTGCATACTTTCATCTATGTTTTTTCAATTGTATCATTTCTTAAATATTTATTCTGTGAAGAACTGGCTCTCAAACATATATTTTAAGGGAAGAACACTGACTCCAAATGAAATATTCTTCTTTAGCCATTGGCCACATATATACATAGTTTCCCTTTATGCCTTTCTCATTAGTTGGTACCATTGTGCAGCAAGATATCTGGTCTTTGAGGTTCTTATTGATCTAAGCCTGTGAGTGTAAAACAGACATATCAACAATAATATATATCATTCACATGATACCTATATAAACTATTATATTTACTTTAGTATTTAATAGCTGAACATTAATGGCAAAAGACTTTTGGCTATCCCATCTGAATGTCTTTTACAGGTGTTTTTGTAACATTGCATATAATTTTAAAAGTTTTCACTTATATCATTTGACACTTCCCAAAACTCTGGCATATAATATACTATACCAGATATATTCAGGCATATAATTAGATAAAATTATTAAATATATAAAAAGTCTGAAAAGGCAAATTATTATATTATAAATGGCACAATGATATACTTATGTATTGATTATAACTCCCTATCTGTAAAGGGAAAGTACTCTCCACCAGACACGACATTGAAAATTTACCTTGCAATTATTACCACAGTGCTTGCACTGGGTGCAAATACTACTAAAGTTTTCTAGGTGGTTTCAAGTTTAAAGAAATTGTATTTACTTATGGCATTCAGTATTGCTGCAAACTAAGAGAAGGGTCTATTTAGTCTGGCTTCCTCCAAAGGCCAACACTGAAACAGCGATTCAAGTGCAAGTAGTTTATTAGGAAAATGAGCTCAGTAAAGACCAGTATGGTGGTAGGGAGAGAATAAGGCTAATACATGGTAAATTATCTAATTAGATATACTGTGGATAACTGGAGCTTAATTCTGTTGGGGACCCCTGGCAATCAGTGTAGAAGAAGCATCTCAGAGTCAGTCCCTCAAAGAGTAACAGGGCTGAGATATTTATATGTGACTAGATCAGCAAAGCAGCCGCTGGAGTGGAAACTCTCAGACAGAGGATCAGAGGTGCTGGCCTTTTGATGTTGGGCTGGAAGCAAGGGGAGAAACAACATTTTGGGTACAACTGTTGTGTGTTAGACAAGACAGCTGTTATTTAAAATATGCTGTATATTAAATATGATATAGCACATATATTATACCTCTTTTGCAAATGAGGAGTGAGGTTTGCAAAGGTTAAAGAAGTTTGAGGAAGTCACTCCGTTTGCAAGTGGGAGAACCAGTCTTTGAACTATGGTCTGTCAGGCTCTAAGTCCCGTGTTCTTCACACACACTTAGCATTTCACTTCTTAGTGATACTTTTTAAACTCCAGAGTTTATTCAGATTTCATTAGGTTTTCCCTCATGTTCCCCTACGAATCCATGCTCTTTTCTTATGCGATCCCATCCCGCAATACATTTAGTCATCAAATCCCCTCGGCCTACTCTGACACATGCTCAGACTTTTATCTTTTTGATGACAGTGTTGAGAAATACCTGTCAGGTACTTTATAGAATGCCTTTCACTTTGAATTTTTCTAATTTTTATCTCATTGCTGGATTAGGGGGTCTAAGGTTTGGGGTGGAAGACCACAAAGTTTCAGTACCATTCTCATCATGTCATATCAAGGGTGCATGGTATCACTATGACTCACATTATAGAATCTTGATTACAAACTCAAGGTATTATTGGCCAATATTTCTCCACTGTAAAAGTTGCCACTATCCTCTTCCACGTTATACTCTTTGAAAGAAAGTCAACACAGCCCATATGCAAGGGAATGGGGAAGGTTACATTATACCTCCTGGAGCGGGCATAAGCTACAAAAATTTTATGAAATTCTTCTGTAAAAGGGATCCAAGAGACCAATTTTAACTTGTTTTTAAAAGCTTCAGTTGAAAATTAGGGGCCATGTCTTTATGTTAGATTTATATGTAATAATAATCTTAAATAAATTAATCTTAAATACATTATTCTATGTAATAATAATAAGCTTAAAAACATTAAGATTCCTACATTTAAAAAATAAGTCCAGCTCATGGGTCATTTGGTTAGCTCACTAAGTGAATTAAAAAAATTCAGGTTTTTTGTTAGGTGGATTGGAACATGACAATTTCTGCCATCCAGAAGTGGCACTGGCTCTCAGTAATGTGCAAACTATGAATTGGGCACTGGCCATGGTGAGCTATCAAGACCACTTTGATCATTCCTTGGTGTTAGGGTCATAGAATGCACCTTTGAATTTTTTGGTTAAAAGAAGAAAAACAAATTTTGCATATTACAGCCATAAACACATATTTCACTTTTTAAAATAAAAGGAACATTCCAAACCTTTTTAGGAAGTTAGAACTAGAGAGTTGGAATAGAAATATTTCTATATGGTAGGTTTTCATTACAGACTAAGATTTTCTATTAGAAATTGGAATGGACACTAGGCCGTTTCCATGGTTACCTACTGAAGCCTTTTTCCTTTAATGGAAAGGTATCATTTCTCTACACATCACATGTAGCTTCATGCTTTGTATTGGATCAAATCCTTTGATAGCAGAATAAAAGAAATAAATTGAAAAAGTTTCTACAGTCCGCCCCTGCTTGCTGTAAAATTATACTTTAGTACTAAATAACATGATTAAAAATCCCTTTTCATATTTGGCTGGATTCACTACATCAGTTTTAATAACAAAATGCATGTCCAACTATTTTCATGATGCTTATTACACACTATCCTTTGACAACCTTTGTAGTCTGAAAGCTCTTTGCTTCTTTTGTCCCATCAAGAAAAGATTCCCTTTCTCGACATTTACATTCCATTGTAATCTTAGCTCTTCTACTTATAAAACTTAATTTTCCACTGTCCCAGTCCAGACTTTCAACTCCATTTGTGCCAGTGTCCTTGCTGTCCTTGTGCACACTCTGATCTCTGTGCACGCTGAGTGCTTTGTGGAGTCCTTTAGACTCATTCCTGTCCTTACCAGACCTTTTACTGAATGCATCTTGTAGAGCATTACAAATGTTTGCTGTATTGTTGATTATTTTGCATTTCCTATGAAATTGAATATGGGGTTTTGTGTGCGCATTTACTTACATTACATCCCATTACAAAGTGGATTTATACAGGCTTATATATATATATGTAATATACGTATCATGTATGTGTAATTCTATACGATGTAAGTAAAAACTAAAAAAGAAAAAATCCATTTCATACTAATAATGCCTCAATTTAGTGTAGAATGCAATAAAATCCAAGAAAACATAAAATTTTTTGTGTAAAGAAAAAATATTAGACGTATTTCAGTATAAAGACAGCTTTTAATGGTAAGAATAATTTGGTAAATTATTAAAAATAAGAA
The DNA here is from genome assembly GCA_004027715.1 of Plecturocebus donacophilus. Taxonomy (NCBI): domain Eukaryota; kingdom Metazoa; phylum Chordata; class Mammalia; order Primates; family Pitheciidae; genus Plecturocebus; species Plecturocebus donacophilus. Next base: position 6,553 of record PVKP010010955.1, read on the forward strand.
ATAACTTTTCTTCATCATTTATACAGAAAAATGATGACAATCTCATGATATCACAGATCCAATTCCTTTATGACATAATGAGTATATAATTATGGCAAGTAAAATATATAATAGAAGATACTTTGCTGACACAGTATGACTACTATGTCTAAATTTGTAACAAGGCAAAATACACATGGGATACATAGTTAACTTTAAATGACATATCTAAAACATTTTGTTTTACCCTTATCAATGTGTAGCTTACATTTGATTAGTCTCCTAACATTGGGCTTTCAATAATATTTTATATTTGATAACTCCTCTTAAAATTGATGAGTTTTAAGAAAGGAATACTTTAAAAATCTTATACAGAATATAAAATGTATTCTGTGCTAAAAATATTACATCAAATATTTTCATTTCACTTGCATATTTTTTTCAGATATTTTCTTTTTCTAAACTTAATGTTTGTCTTCCTGGAATAAAGTATTAGCATTGCCTAGTCAAATATTTCAATGTGAATTTCTTGTCTAGTTTTATGTCATCTTGGCTTTGTTGTGCTAGCTTTTCATTTCTGAAAAACTAAGTTTTCATATTTAAAAAGCAAAACAACTAGGAAGACCCTTTTTTAATTTCTTCCAAAACGGTAAGAATTTAATAACTAGAATGGAATTGCAAACACAATAAGATGAAGACAATCACAGGTACAGCAAAAGCAACTAAACCTAAGTATGAACTCTGCTTGGCTTCTCAAGAATATAAAAGTGGGCTAGGCAACACTGTTAATTTAGAAATCATAGACATTACTTACCTAGAAAATAACACATTGACTTTTACTCCATGGATTAAGTCAAGATAAAGAATGTTGGCAGGAAGATTACTTGAACAAGAATACATTTCACAGTAATAAGTAAGGTTATAGCCTCAAATCAAGAGGAATTAGGCACAAAACAGAAGAAAAATATTTGAAGATAAGGTAGAGAAAAAAATGAGGGTCAGAAGATTAAAAGAGTACACAGGAATAGTAAGTTCTGCTGGGATTAAATATCAAGTATAATGGGGAGACAAGTTCATCTTAGTATAGTTAGCAGAGAGCTTGGAGTCCATCTGTATATAACAGGAGCTTTAGAGGAGATAAATTGGTGGGCAATGGGTACTAAGTAGAAGCTGTTAGTAGCAAAACATTTTCCTTTTAGTAAATTTTTTAGGTAACACAGCTTCTTATTTTCAGTAAGAAAAGTTGTCTTGATGGTTGAGGTATGAGAGGTATGCCTTTGTGTGTGTATGTATTGGGGTTTTATTATACCAGGCTAGTACTAAACTTTCTGCTTTATATACTTTCTGTGATATTTCACTTTTTAAGGGGAGTTTCTCAAATTATTCTGGGAATCCTATTAATAAAACTGATACACATTTATGTAAATTAAAAACAGACATCATTTTAATGTTTAAGCCTTATGGAAGTGTAATATTAATCTCTATTAAGCATGGGATGGTGATACATTTAAATTAATCAACAGAGTAATTTTTTTGTCCTATTTGCACTGACATATTTTCTTATCATTTTCTAAGATGCCTTCTTAGAGACTGTCTTCTTCAACTTGGTCTGGTTTCCTTCCCTGGTTGGTTCCAAAGTCCTTTTCCATGTACTGCTTTTCTTATCAAGAATCATAGTAGATATCCTTAGGATTTTAACAACAGGACTATCTGAAATTTTATGAAGTTGTTTTTTTTATATTATTGACACAAGGAATCATATAATCAATTTTGTGCTCATAGCTAGAAAGCAAAGAGCCACAATTGTTACTAACTTAAATGAATGTAGGATTCCATCAAATTTTAAATACTTATGAAAATGGAAAAGGTGTTTTCTAGGTTCACTTGAATTGACATTTTTATAGCAGTTGTTTACTCTTTCAATGAGCATTTATTCCTGTAGGGGGTTATTTTAAAAAGAAAAAACAAATTCTTGCTTCTAAAAAAAGATTACAATTTATTTTTGTAGATAGGATAATAAAAGATACATAATTGAATGAAAATGTGAGGATTAAAAACAAAATATTGAGAAACAGTATATAAGTCAAAAACATGAGAAAAAATTTTGCAGTGTAAGTAAGTTCAGACAAAGGAAATATAAGTGTATATTTACAAGCAGAAAAATAGAGCACTATATAGAGATAGTGGGCTTTTTTTGTTTTGTTTTGCTGTTTCTTGAGAAGGAGTCTCACTCTGTCGCTCAGGCTGATGTGCATTGGTACAGTCTGGGCTCACTACAACCTCTGCCTCCAGGGTTCAAGCAATTCTCCTGCCTCAGCCTCCTGAGTAGCTGGGATTACAAGCACCCGCCACCACATCCAGGTAATTTTTGTATTTTTAGTAGACAGGGTTTCACCATGTTGGCCAGGTGGGTCTCAAACTCCTGACCTCGTGGTCCGCCCACTTTAGCCTCCCAAAGTGTTGGGATTACAGACGTGAGCCACCACATCCAGCCAAGATGGTGGGTTTCGAAGAAATACCAGATGGATAGAATTTACATGGTTATAAAAACACAGAAAGATCATGGCAAATGTGCATAAGAAAGGGCAAACCTATGATAAGAAAAACAACAATTTTTTACAAGTCTGGTCAGGGTCAATAGAGTTAATGGACTGGAGCCGAAAGGGGTCAAAGTTGAGTAAACTATCGCAATTGTATCCTGTAATTACTAGGAACTCTTTCAGGGTTTTTTCTGTGCTTATATGTTTTTCCAGCTGGGAGTGGTAACTTAGAAGGAGTGATCACTTATAATTATCTAAGGAGGGTGGAATGAAGACAGGAACAGGCTGGAGCTCTGGGGAAACTACACTGAAAATTATTGTAGTAATTCAAGTCTGAGGCAATCAAGGCTCAAATTTAGCAACTTGAATTATTAATGGAAGAAAAGAAAAAAAAATATTTTAAAAAGACTAGTAGGATGAATCCCCAGGGCTTAGTGTCCAGTTTGGGGAGAGCAGGGGGTGATGAAAGATGAGAGAGAAAAATGTACAGGATAAAAGAAAGATTAGGGGACAAAAGGCTTAGGATAAAAGATCAGGTAATTATAGACATACTGAGTCTGAAACAATGGGTACGAGCCCAGAAATTGGTATAACTTTGATGCCTTCTTAAAGATAAACTTGAGGGGATTAATTTTCTAGAAAAATAAAATATGAAAAATCAAGACTGAACAGAGTAGCATGGCATTAAGAGACTCAATGACATGTAAAAGTGTCCCAAGGCTTTGTTGACAGCTGACTGATCCGAAGATTGCAGCGCCTATTGGATTTACTTGAAAGGAAACTTCAAACTTCACTGAGGAACTCAAGGATAAAGAGAGAACTCATGATCCCCTAAAAAATTGGCCAAAGTGAAATGTTTCTTTTCTTTGGGTATTTTCCCCTTATTCATATACTTCCTGGAGTGTTTATTATGGACTACGATAACCAGGATTTGTTGGATGAATGACTGATTCAAATGATCATTTGTTGTGGTCTAAATGTTTGTGTCCCCCCTCCCAAATTCAGGCACTGAAATCCAATCCCCAGTGTGACAGTATTAGATGTCCAGGCCCTTAGAAGGTGATAAAGTCATGAAGTCTCTGTCCTGAGGAATGAGATTAGTGCCCTTATAAAAGAAACCCCAGAGATCTAGCTCTTCTCTTACGATGTGAGCATGCAACAAGAAGGCTCAATGAACTTCACCTTCTCCAGGCGCCAAATCTGCTGTTGCCTTGATCTTGGATTTCTTAGCCTCCAGAACTGCATGCAATAAATTTCTGTTGTTTTTAAACCACCTAGTTTCTTGTATGTTTATTACAGCAACCCAAACAGACTAAAACACTACTCCATCCCAAGTATAGTATAATCTCCTGATAGGAGGACAAGGCCAGCAAAGACCAGAGAAGTTCTCCCAGTCAAGTATTAATGATAACAAAAGGCTGTTGTAATAATTTCTGTTGCTATAGAACGTGTAGTAACTCTGCTTTCTTCTAGCCTGCATGTATCCAACTCATTTAAACATTTAATGAATGGCAGATATTCCTTCTTTCCTCATAGGCCATTCTATTTAACTTGAAAATTTTCTTTGTGAAATCCCTGGTAAGTTTTAATTCCACTGTGCAGGCTACTAAAAAGGGACCAAATTAGTATTAAAATGGCTTTTAAGTAATTACAGTACTTATAAAAATTCAAACTTTAAAATGAATACATATCTGTTGAATGAATGTATTCATTACAATCTGTGAGTACATTAGAACACATTACTAAGATAATTAAGCTTTCTCTAGGAGAGGATCTGTAATGAGACAAAGTATTTGTTTACTCTCTAAAAATTTAATACACCTGTCACAAGGTTAGATTCACCTTAAGTAATCAGATGTTAGAGGAGGAGGAGATGTTTGTATAAAAGTGTAGATAATACCTAATAATCTCTTCTTTGATCTTGGCAGAAAACAGCAATTTAATAAATGGCTAGCATAAGCTTCCTTAAAGGCCTTCTACCTTGAAAAATAGCTCTGAATCATTTACTGCAATAAATTACATGGAATATTTCCATGTGCTTTCTCGCTGTCTCCAATTGAGTGGCTCCAGAGAGAAAAAGCAACATTATAAATGCATTCACTAGGATGTGAATATTTTTCCATTACTTTAATTTTCTTTTTTTGCCTTTAAAAGGAAAAGGTACACTGTGTATGGGGCTACTTTTATTTTTTTTAATTAAAGATATGCTGCTATTCAAAGGCAAACAGCACTGAATTTTTATAATTTTCATAGTGATTAATTTCAAAGTAAAATGCTTATTTTATAAGTATTATATTAATCTAATTGTGTACCTAATTAAAAATATATTTTATGTATTTAGGGTTTTGTTTTTTACTAGAGATAGGGTTTTGCTATATTTCCCAGGCTGGACTCAAACTCCAACACTCAAGAGATCCTCTTGCCTTAGCCTTCTGAATAGATGGTACTACAGATGGATGCCACAATTCCCTGCTATTTTATGTAAATTTTAAATACAAATTAGTATCAGTTTGAATAGCTATAACATATTCCTAATAAGACTGATCCAATTATCAATTTTTATATTTATGCCTTTAAGATGATATAAATGTTTAAAAGCATTTCTTTAAAAATGAATCGTATTTCTACACCAAAGAGAAGTATTAAGACAAACATTGGTTTGAATATATAAACCGTTTAAAAGTCTGTATATAAAAACAAACTGTAGACAAAAAATCAGAAAAATGTTTGCAACATGTATGACAAGGTAAATAATAATAAATAATATTATTTAACAAAGTACTCTTAAAAATGACAAGAGAAAAAAGAACCCCTTCAACTCCCAATGGACACATAAGCAACAATACTATTAGAAAATTAGCAATAACAATTTTTGAAGTGTTTAAATGTCAGTTTTTAAAATCATTAAATGCATTGATAATGCTAGAAACATGGTTGAAACAAGATAAAATGTTTTTCCCATATTAAAACAACAAAGACAAAAAACAGAAAAATATAATACACAAGTTTGGGCACTGTGATTATAACCCTGGGCAAGTGTAGTTGGAAATCAATGCAAATACAGTGACAATAAACTTGGTGTGAAATCAGACTTAGGTTCAAACTGGCTTTGACATTTCAGTCATGATACTAATCACTTAAGATTTCCATTAAACTCATAAGTAAAATCAAGATAATAACACCATCCACTTCAAAGATCATTGTAAGACTCAAAGAGGGTAATTTGTATTAAATGTTTATCCAAATCCTTTTTGTTTTAGCTATTCGTCTTATTAAATTGGTGAAATCTTAAGAAAAAAGGACAATTTGTCACTGTACCTTAAAAGTCTTATAATTTTGCGTAACCTTTGGTTTAGTTAATGTACTTCTAGACCTATTTCTAAATAAGTAAATATTGGTGATCACCACATTTTAGCTACAAGGAAATTGATGGGCCTGGTTTATAATAATGAACACTTACAAATATTGTATGTTAAAGAATAAAAGAATGAATGAATTATAGTTTATCCATTAAAAAATGTGTCCTATTTAGGTTAAGGAGTTTCTAGGGAATAGCTAGCAAAAAAAGAAGCTAAATTATTTGGGCTTTCAACAGTGGGTGTGTCTTAAGATTTTTAGTGGAGCACAGTGTAGCCAACAACTCAATTTCAGAGAACAGTGTAAGTGAACTTCTGGGATATGAAAACAGTGAAAGCATGCAAGGAATGAGAAATTATCAGACACATGTCTAGAGCACAGGAGATTGCTAAGACATCTAGGTAGATCAGGCTGGAAAGCCAGATGGGGATATTAGTTATAAAGAATTTTGTATATCATACTAATGAATTTGGCTTTTATTCTTTGGGCCGTGGAAAGCTGAAGACTTAATGAGATATTAAACTAACGTAACATGAATTATGAGTCATGGAAATAATGAGGTTTTAAATCCATACAGATAAAAGTAGATATAGGCTAGAACAAAGGCAGAGATCCTGGCTATGAAAGGAAGAGGTAGGGACATTTTTCCACAGAAATGTTGGGATTTGGTGACTAATCAGACTTCAGAAGTAAGTTTCTATGTTAGCTTTCAATTTTGGATGACTGTGTGAAAGGAAGAATATGAATTCAGTTTGGAAACAGGTGGGATTGAGATGTCTGCAAATATTAACAATAAGTAACTGGTTATAGATTTTCAGAGCTCAGGAGAGAGGTTGGGGCTGTATATGTAAATCTGAGCCATTAATGTAAGGGACATGGAAGTGCTTTCAGGAATCTATGTCATCTCTCAGAAGTACAGAGAAGACAATCTCATAACATCTATACTTTATTTCAGTAAATTGTAAGTCTGTCTTTCAAATGTAAAAGTTTATGTTCAAGTTATTCAAATTCTTCTTATTCTTTTCAAAGTGTTAATCATCATGAAGTTTCTTGATAATGAAAAGAAATCATTGCAAGAATAGATATAAATGGAATGCTGAATTTTCTTATTCTTTGAGCAAGACAGTTTTTATTTATAAGGTTTTAAAAAGAGCACTTCAAAATGGTCGTGTTGAACTTAACAACACTTCTCCAGTTGTTAGTTTTTGCAGTATTCCTGCTACAAAAACTTTCAGTGACTCCATTTAGATTTTACTGGAAATCTGAGTTCTTAAGAAAATTATTTCTAACAACTACTGAAAAGCAAGTTTCTTCCTGATGTCCCCAAGGCCTTAAAAAACCCCCAAACTAACAAAACTCCTGTGCAAGGAGAGATGGTTAAGGTATAACTGTCAACAACCAAAAATACCTTTTTAAAGAAATATAACTAAGTTAAAAATGGATCTTAACATTTGTTATGGTTTTTCATGTAAAAGCAAGGGAGAAAAGCTTGAGTAATTTTTACGGGTTGGGGGCTACTTATAAACCATTCAAAACTAAAAAACCATAAAAATAAATGCTGCTTCCATGGTAACACAAAAGAACAGCAATAAAACCAGGGAGGTAATTCTGAGAATTCAATTCTAAAATCTGTTTTTATTAAAGTGAGGTTCCTAGTATTAGTTATCTTAGAAATATTGAATTCCATCGGAGCAGAATTCATAATTGAGTCTTATGTGATGGCTAAAATTTTCCATAATATATATTTGTTAGAGTTACAGAAGAAGTTATTCATTGTTTTGAGATCAACAATGTCCAATGAAGTGTTGTGCTTTTATCTTGCTTTTAACCACTTGTTCATTAGCCACTGAATGAACATTTTTAACTTTAGAAATAAAAAAGAAAAATAATTAACAACATTAATGGAAATAATAAGTAAAGGAACTAATTAGTGGCAATGGACCAAGACATATTGTGTGTCTACTGTCTGCCATGTTTAGTGCTAATTTTTTAATGAATTTTTCTAGTCTTAGATAAAATGTGAGTGAAATCTTTTATTCATTTTATGGACAATCAATATTAAAACTCAAAAATATTACATAACTTGCCATAAGTTACCCAATTAATCAGATTGGAGTAATGCAACACAATGTTCTTCTAGTCTCAACTGTTTAAAATTCTCCATTCTTACTTAATTATGAAGGTAATAAATATACTACATGCAGAAAAATGTGGGGTAAAAAGGAAAATTTCTTTTACAATTGAGTCTTCTTTCCAGATATTCACTCTCCAAATACAATCTATATTCCAGATAGATTTTTATAGATCTGTAATAGATTACATAGCATCCATATAAATATATAGATACCATATATAGAAAAATATTCATATATTTTTCATAAATGGGATTATTGGAAAGAAGTTGTTGGGATTGTTTTTCTCTTTTAAATTTCTAATGACATTCATGTAGACCTCCCTCATTTGATGGTACAGCTTTCTATACTATGTGCAAACCATGCTTTGTTTAGTCACTCTTCTCTTGGTAAATACTGAATTGTTTCCATTGTTTGTGTTATAACTAAAAGGGCTCCAAAAACATTCATGTGTATATATATTTGTGCAACTAAGTATTTATGTAGATGGAAAAATAATGGTTTTAATTTCTAGCTTGTCATTAAATTGATCATGAAGAGCACATGACAATAAATGTAGGAATAGATTTTATGCTTATTTGTTCACTTTATGAATCCCTGAGGTATTTTTATATACTTTTGGTTACTTTGAAAATAACAGCCAATGATTTCTTGGCAATGTCTACAAAGTTCTAAGAAACAAATCTACTGTTCTGACCATACAGTCTTTCATCTATTTGCTTGCCTAGTATTCGTCAGGTGCCTACGATATCCCAAAACTGTAGCAGGTGCTGGGTAAACAGAAGGTATAGGATTGCCAACAAGAAGTTTGCAGTAGTATAGGATAGCTTATTTCAGGGTATTTAAAAACATGCAGATGAATAAAGTAATTTTTAACATGGCACTGTAATGACTCTAAGTAGATAATTCATCTGGGGTACGTTTCTCGTTTTCATCAGCAATAGAATTAGAGATTTTCATAAGTAGTGTTTCTTTTTTTAAATTCTGTATGACATCATGGAGCAGATGATATTAGTTGATTTTTTTTTTGCCATAAGTTGTGGAAATAGATTATGACTGGTACTTCTAAATGTGCCCCCAATATCTTGGTAAATGAGCCAGGAAGCAGCTACTTGTGAGTGTAAGGTTAAATATTCAGTGTTTTGCTGTGCTGGGGATGTCCAAGTAACAAATTTGTAGCCAAAGAGAGACACACTAAGATGTGCTGAGCCTCTACGAACACTTTTGCTTTTCCTAAAAGAACAGATATGGCTGTTGCAGTTCTTCCCTAACCCTAGATGTTCCTGCCTTGAATGTGGATATGACGTATGAAATTTCAGTAGCCCTCTTCTGACCAGCTGACAAAAGTTAACTCTTAAACACTAAATAATGGAAAGATACAAAGGTTTTGGTTTCCTTATGAAATCACTGAGGTCCTAAACAAATGTCAGAATCTTATTATGTGAGAAAATTAAACCCTCATACATTTAGTCCTCTTATAGTTATGCATTTTGTTGTTTCTAGCTGAATTCATCAGGACTCCATTGGTTTTTGGCAGCAGAGGCCTCTCACATTCATTATGAATCAGTGAAACAATAAATTCAATCATTTCTGAAAGCTTTGTCATTACTCTGCCTATGTTGTTTCTATCCTCTTCCAATAAGGTCAATTTCCAATACAGTAATTTAGAAATTTGGTTTAAATATTTTCTTGCTTAAATTGATAGTTTGGAACACTAATTAGGACTTTTAAAATTAAGAATTTTAAAGGGAGAAACTTCCTTTTAATATTCTCCATTGACTAACACTGTTTAAAGTATGGTGCCAGAACTCAACAGAGTTCATTTTCTTCTTATTTTATAGTATAAGAATCAACAAGTATTTCTGTACGAAATCTTGACACATTTAGGTGCATCACACATACAAATGTAATTATGCTGAACAGGATAACTTTTGCAACCTCAGTTCACTCTAACTCAGAAATTCTACCTCTGGATAAAGAACTTTGGTTCTCCTAAACTGCTGTAGACAACTTGTTTACAGAAGAACAGCTACCTCAAACCTTGCTTTGTTGGTATAGTTCCCCATAACTCCAAATTCTACCTCTCCAAGCGGCCATGGCAGCAGAATACCTCTATCCTGAAGACTCACAGCCAAATAGCCTCCATGTGGCCCACCTTGCAAAGCCATTTTCCAATGCTTAAGGAGAGCACAAAAACTCTTGTCTTACACAAGAAATGCTGTTCAAGACTTTTAGACTTCAACACTGAACTATGCACTTAAAAATTTTAGTAAACTTCAAAAACTCTTAAAAATCATGATATACATAAAAATTTGAAAAGAAATGGAAAATAATAACCACTGGGGAAAAATCACAGATATTGAGGAATTATATATTCAGTTAATAGAATTAAATGTACTCCTCATTTGCTCATATATAATGAGATGTGTCTAAAATATTTGGATATCTTCATTAACAGTAGGCACACTGAAAGTTTTCTTTTTATTTACTTCTTCAGTGCTCTTTTAAGATCCTTGAGACAATAAAACAGCCAAATTAGTTCTAGATTTGAATGCACATTTATTTACTAAGCTCAGTTTATAGTTATTAACATGTGAGTCATGGTCTACACTGATAGTTTCAACAATATTTTTGCTCTAAAATATGAAGCTGCCAAAAAGGAAGATTTTACCTGATTTCCTCCCATACCATGACAGTTGAATATACCCACTTTTTCATTTTCCTTGCGGCCCATGTTGTCTAAACACTGATTGGTTTCAACATTTCTTATCTAAAGGAAACACACAAAAAAGAGGGTAAAACATAAATCAGACAGTTATTTAAGTCATCAAACCTTTCTGATATTACTGTCTATTGTTAACTATACAACTTTATAAGAAAATTTCTCCAAGAAAAACACATTGCTTTAAATATTTTTCTTCTTCTGTGTCCATTCTTAACTTGTATATACCTCTAAACTCCTCCTGAAGTTTTTGAACATAACTGGCATTAGCATCTAATCAAGAGACATTCCTTGTATGCATAGTATCATAGAAGAAGAAAGCAGCTACATAATATGAATTAGGAATTCCTATCCAAATCCTCTAAAAATTAGGACAGTTTTCATATTCCACTCAAATAATCATTGTCTATTCTTGAACTCCTACACTACTGTACAGAAGGAAATAAAAACAAATTGGCTAAATATTGAAATTTACATTCAGATTGTTTCATGACTAAATGTTCCAGTCTGTGTATTTATAAAGATTAATTGCATTGTTTATATCTGTGACTAAAACATATTCATGCATCTTTTTTCATGTCTAATGCCAAACTTATTGGGAAGTGCTTGACCCTAAGAAGAGTTATTACAAGGCTAAACAGTGATTTCACATTACAAATTCCTCAAAAGCAAGATTAAATTGCTGGTTACAAACATAAAGTTCTTGGTTTATATTGAAACACTGCATTAGTCCTATAACATGAAATTAATACACATTTGAACCAAATGGTAATTACAAAACCATTAATTGACTTTAAAGATACTAAGATGACTGAATCAAGAATAAGTGCAAAAAAGAAAAAATCTTTCTAATAAATAGGATATTTCAGATTTTTGCTTAGTCTAAACCCCAAGTATGTATTTATGCTTGTCCACTCTGCTCTTGAGAAGTTTGTATCTCTGAGCCATAGACATGCATATTTTACTGTTCACTCAGTAGAATAATTGGACACATCTATTTAGTTATCTATGCTTTGAGAACATGTTTCCTCACACTAGCAAATGAATGAGAAACTTATTTTATAAACATAGGATGAATTTGGTTTATACAATTTATACAATTCACTTTTTCTGTGGTACAGAACCTCATGGTCAAGTACTAGTACCTGGTGTTGGGGGGAGTGGTATGACTTGCATTAAGCCCCCTGTCAGTAACTGAGAATGGTATAAACAAGAATTCCCACTTGGTAAGGGTTAGAAAAAGCTGGACAGAGTGGTCAAGCCCTGTTTCAATGAGCTGATATTTAGAGCAGTTATATGTGCTTTCATCAAAAATCTGAGCAGAACACACAGTGAATATTACAAGGAAAGGGCACAGGCTTCTAGAAACAAAACCTGTACCAGTTCATATAGGGCTGAAATATATTCCCAATCCGATTTCAGTTGGTCCTGGCACTGGAAGGGATTGAAGCTATAGGCAAAAGACTTCTCAGGACCTTCAGCTGGAGAGGACTGAGAAAGGTAACAATTGATAAACTGCAGTGTGATATAACAAATAGTTCAGTGTAGGTTGCACATAGCCTGACCAAATTATATAACATATAAATTGAATTATTTTTAAATCTCTTACATCAGCTTTTTAAAACTGTTCATAAAAGGCAGATTTCTTGAAAAAATAAGATTATACATTATTGCTATTTAGCCTCTAAAAGAGTGTAGCACAGTGTAATGCCATAATAAATAAACATCTCACAAAATAACAGATTCGTTTTTAGACATAAAGTATGCAATCCGATTAGAAGAATCTCTGCTAGGTGTATGGTACTTGAATAGACACTAATTAATAATTACAGCCTGAATTGTTTGTCAGGCTTTCTCCCTTTGCTGGAAAACAGAAAATTCAAAGCCATATTCAGCCCAGTACATACTCTGACAGTGGTGTTGGAAAGGGACTTATTGGAGATGCATGCCATCTTACTCTTTGAAAAATTCAGAAAAAAAAATAAGAATGTCTCCAAAATATTTTGCCTTCAGGAACAACCTATATTGATATGTTTTCCACAAAAGATAAAACATTATACTTTAGTCTGTAATACCTCTTGTGAATTCGTTTGAGAAAGAGTATCAGGAAAATATATACCTCATACCAGGCACTACTTGAGGTACTGAGGATACAGAAGTGAACAAAATAAACATAATCTCTTCTTTCATAAAGCCTATGCTTTGGAATGGAAGAAACAGATTTGTAATATGTCAGAAGATCAAGAAGTCTTGTGAAGAAATATAAAGCACAGTAAGAGTAAATAAAGTAAAAGAGATGGTACTATTTTAGAAAGGAAAGGTCAATCTGAAAAAAAGACACTTGAAAAGGCAAGTTAGTGAAGAGGAGAGCAACCCTGTTTTCATCTATGGAAGGACATTTTGGGCAGGGGAACAGCAAATGGATGCTCCCGGTAGCTGGACAATACTTAGAGTGAAATAATGGGCTAGCATTCTACCAGCATTGTAGTAAGCAAGGGTCAGGTTAGAGAGGTAACCCAGACTAAGTAATGTAAGGAATCACGAGATTTTTAGCATTGGCATAGTATAACAGTAACTTATTGTGGCTATTATGCAAAGACCAGATTAGAGGGAGGAAAGACTGGAAGCATAGACACAACGAAGGAGGCCACAGCAGTCATGTCAGCAAGAGATGATGGTTGATTAACGAATAACAATGGGGGTGGAAGGTCCCATTTGGGATATATTTTGAAGGTAGAGCCATTGAAACTTTTAGTTGAATTGAATTATGAGAGAAATAAAGACATCAAGAAACATGCCAAGCTTTGGACCTGAACAAGTGGGCAAATGCATTTCTATTTACTGGAAACAATAGTCTGAGTTCTTGCATGTTGATAATTATATCTGTGGCTACTGTACTTAAAAATCACTTTGATAGATGTAAAATCCTTAGCTCACGAAACTTGAATACCTTTTAAATGTTACTCCATTTACTTCCAGAATAAATAATTCCTTTGAAAACTCTGATGACAATCTGGGTTTTTCCCCACTTAATTCTTATAAGTATCTATTTCTATGGAAGCGAAACTGATTTTTTTTTCTTTTTAGTTTGGGAGATTTACTACAATATATCTTGATATTACTCATTATGGATCACTGTCCCAGGGATTTAGTGTTCCTTTTCACAATATCAATATTTCAATTTTATTTTCAGGGAAGTTTCTTAGAATTATAGTTATTTTATTTTTTGAGACGAGTCTTACTCTGTCACCCAGGCTGGAATGCAAGGGCGCCATTTCAGCTCACTACAACCTCTGCTTCCCGGGTTCACGCAATTCTTCTGCCTCTGCCTTCTAAGTAGCTGAGATGACAGGTGCCTGCCATCACACCTGGATAATTTTTTGTCTTTTTAGTAGAGACAGGGTTTTGCCATGTTGGTCAGGCTGGTCTCGAACTCTTGATATCAGATGATCCACCCGCCTCTTCCTCCCAAAGTGATGGGATTACAGGCGTGAGGCACTGCACCTGGCCTATTGTTATCAATGTTCATTTTATTTCATTGCTTTTTCTCTTTAGGAAATCCTAATATTTTTGGTCTTGTTGCTTATCTCCTATATGTGTCACTTTCAACTGAATAATTTAGTTTCTAATTTTTATTTTTTTAGTTGCTCCTTTTTCTTCTCTCAAATTCTTATGGCATACTCTCTTGTTATTATTCACTCATGTGTTCTTACAAGTTTAGCCTTCGTATCTTAAATGATTTATTCTTTGATTTCTAATCCTTTCTTGCATTCTAGTCCCACATTTCGGCTTTTCTAAATTTGATTTATGTTGTTCCTTTCTATATTCTATCATTTAGAGCATTTATTTTAGCATCTTTGAAATATTAGGTCACACTTTTCCTCTGTCTTATGAGCATAAAATATTGGTGTGTTTGCAGAGATATCATTCTACTTTTTATGTTAGAAAGGAGGCCCAGAAGGAGCAAGGTTATCTAGAGCTAACCAGAGGTTAGCTAACCAGAGGTTATCTAGACAGAGCTTGAACAGAGCTAACCAGAGGTTATCTAGACAATGGGCGAAGACACATGAAACAAGATACACAAAAGCAGCCTGGTATTAGACCTGGGGGGACCAGGTCACAAAGCAGAAAAGCAAAGTATTCTTTATGCCTAGTGCTAGCCTGATGAGCTGAGGTCATGCAAATAATTTCTATGTCCAGGGTAACCTGAGAGATAAGCAGTGTGGAGGACAGAGTGTCAGGAAACCAGGATATCAACTGCCATCTTAAACAAATAGGAGGGACATATCACCTGGGATACAGACAATATCTGAAAGGTGATTTTTTGTTTCTGTTTTTTTGAGACAGAGTCTCACTCTGTTACCCAGGCTGGAGTGCGGTGGTGTGATCTCTGCTCACTGCAACCTCCGACTTCCAAGTTCAGGTGATTTTCATGCCTCAGCCTCTCAAGTAGCTGGGACTACAAGGCATGGCATGCTATCACAGCCTGCTAATTTTTATATTTGTAGTAGAGACAGGGCTTCACCATGTTGGCCAGGCTGATCTCAAACTCCTGACCTCAAACGCCTCGGCATCCCAAAGTGCTGGGTTACAGTGTGAGCCCCCATGCCCAGCCCAAAATCTGAAAGGTTTTTTATCACTAGGCCTATAATACTCAGATTTTTTAAAAAGCCATGCACAACTAGAAGGCAGATAGAAGCACATAGATTGTTCTCAAGTGAGAGAGCCCAACCCTGTAGGCACCTGCTATATTGTCTTCAAGATACAAAAATTGTCCCTGGTGTTTTCTAACAATTCCCAACAAACAAATCTTAACATGTATCTCAATACTAGCATATGGGAAAGTTGAAACTATGCATCTCATCTTTTGAGATGTAAAGGATAATCAAATTTAGGATAATCATGTATAATTTTAAAATCAGAACTTTTCTAAGAACACCTTGAGACCTTAATCAAATATATACTCACACAGAATGTTGTTCAAGAGAAGTAGTAAATTTCAGAAAAGATGAAATTTTGTTACTGGTACCGTATTACCTGACAGTAACAATGGCTTGGTCATGTCATTAATCCTGAGAAAAATCAAAGCAACCAACAACTAAAAAACTTTATCCATTAAAAATTCTTTACAAAGTCTGTTCAAGGACTTGAATCAAAATAGTAGAGTACATTGGTAGCTCTAAGATCTGGTAAACTCTTTTGACTCATTCTTTATGTCATCGTAGAGCTTTGAATGTATGGCACAAGGCCAAAATAGTTTTAACTTTAATTGGCTGTCTACTTTGATATTTCTATGTTTACACATAATCTTTTATTGCTTGAAAACAATTCTTAAAGACATAAACTTGAGGACATTTTTCCCACTTGTATTTTGATGTTTGAAATCAGCAAGCCTTTTTCTAAATGTTTCTGTGCAATGCAGCATCATTGATAATGTTACCATTTACATAATTTGTTCATTAGCTTTTGCTCCCTCTGCTGGATTGTAAAAGCAAGTAGCAATGAGAACTCTATTTCTAAGATATATATATTCTCCACACCCCCACCACCAATTTTTGCATTTTAAAAACTCAAATGAAATCCATTCTAAAGACAGTCTAAACTTAAACTAGCATTATTTTCCTTTATTATCCCAACATATGCTTATCCTTCAATTGCATGTTGTTACTTTGTATCATTATTTTACAAATGTCAACCTCATTTGTTTTCTCTTTTTTTTTGTAAAGATGGAAATAAGCACATTTGCAGTGAATTCCAGAGCTTAATGCTAATATTTCCAGAATAATTCTCTTGTAAATATGCACTTAATGTATATTTTCTGTTTACCTAATTGTGAATAAATCAGAAAGATGAGAACAAAATCTGTATATTGAAACAATTCATATTGACTTCATTTATGCAGATCAGGGTTTAGAAGGTCCTTGATTAATGGCTGTGAGATTAAAAAATTATGTGATATCTGAAACACCTTCCCACAAAAGTAAAGAACATAGAAAAATAAACAATTTAATTTATTTGGTGGATAAAAAGAATAGCAACAACAAAAATCCTGAGCGAATTCAGTAAATGTCAAATTGGCATATAGTTTGTTGCAATTGTTTGTGTCGATACACATTTAAGTAATAAAATTGGAATAAATTTTAGTTTACTAGAAATATGAAGTTAAAAAATACATATGTTCAGGTAACAAAAATAGCTCTCTTTGCTCACAGGTGAGTTACCTAGCCCAACATGCTTCAAGGTAGCCATTCAATAAAGAGTGACATATTCTCCCTATATACATGCAAATTCAGAAACCCTAGGATAAAAATTAGCTCCTGAGTCCCCAAGAATTTTGGAAATTAAATCATGAACAAAAAAATGTCCACATTTATTTAAGTTACCTAAAATGAGGCTTTCTTGCCAGTCATCCTATTAAAGGGCCAAGAAGACTGTGAATCTATAAATAGATCTGATTACCAACAGAAAGGGTAAACTTTTAAGCGTTTTAGCTTCTGCATTTGGCAGTAACTGATTTCACTGTTAATCTCTGCAGCCTAGCAGCTTCATGGATGTCTATTTTTCATTACTTAAATTTGCTCTTCAGCAATTTTTAAGGAATACAATATAAATATATGCAAGAACTTTTACTTACTGTGGCTAAAGGATACAAGAGGAAAAAGAAATCCTGAGGTCAAATATACAATACAAAATGCATAGACTAAATGTCAAAACATCTTCAAAGCAACATGCCAATGCAAATTTTAAGCACCAAGAATTGTCACTTGGCTCCTGAAATCCTCATCTCCTTCATTTGCCCTCAGATTGTGTTCAATTTTAGTTCACAATGTATTTTTTTTCCCAGAATGCTAGCCTGTCATACCCAAAAATTTGGACTGAGACATTCTATTTTAGAATGCCATTTTTTGCAATCTTACACTTAAATTTACAAGATCAGAACACAGCATGTTAAATCTACATAAGCTACAGGGCTAGTTAAGAGAGAATTTAATGCTGCAAAAGCTCAACTTCCTTATTCCATTATGATCTGCTTACTGAGTCCAAAAGACACATGCTTCATTAACTTACTTAAAGGTTTTAGTTCAAAGCAATTGCACAGCTTTTAATTTCTCATTGGAAACTGCATGTAATTCACAGGCTGGATAAAGTAATATTTCAATTACTTAAGATGCAAACATAAAATAAGATACAGATATCTGGTATCAATAACTATTGACTTTGGTGATGGTATATAATATAGAAACTGAATACCATATTTGCCTCTATATATTCCAATACAGCAAGGAAAGTTATAAAAAGAAATTGACAGGGAAACATTTACATTCACCAATAAACAGCAATATTAAATAGACTTTGAAAAACATTGAAATTAAAAATATATGAATTTTAAAATTCACACAATTTCATTCCAAATTCAGTGAGAAGTACAAATGAATATACTGCAAAGAAATATTCTTCTTGTTTTAATGACAAGTAGCTTGAACACCTGATATCTATCATTTTGGGCCTCTAATTACTCAATAGAAGGTGTCTTATGCATAAGGAAAGATATCTTTCTACATTCTTTCAATAATGATTAACAACAGGCAGTAAGAAAGAAAAAGCTTTAGAAAATGACTGTTGTTCATTATCAGTTCAACTCTATCTCGTTATCAAACTGTCCATCTTAAATTATGTATACATGGCCATGCAAAACTGAATTAGGATGTAGTGCTTGGTGAATCTGTCCTTCTGTTTCCATGGAAACAGATGCTGGATTGCATTTCTTTAAGGCTAGTTTTAAAGTGGAAAACTACTGTACATTAATACTCCAGAAAGCTCAGAAGTTAACATATCTCATAAATATATCAGGTTTTTCAAACAGCGGTTATAGCATACCATATAACACATCCAGGGCATCTTTCATTTCTACTGAATTTCTTTACCTGTCTGATTCTCTCTTGCCATACCCACTCCCGCGTCCCTATTTTGGTAGAAAGGCCTAAGAGTAAAGGTCTTTCCTTATTTGACTTTGTATTTTCAACATATAACAAAGGTTTCAGTTTGATATGGTCTGAATGCATTCATCCAAAATTCATGTTGAAACCTAATCCCCATTGCGGTGGTATTAAGAAGTGGGGCCAAGAGACCAGTGGCCCAAGAAATAACATGTCTAAGTATGAATCAGAAGATTCAAGAGGTGGAGACTTTTGGGAAGTGTTTAAGTCATGAGGGCTTCATCCTTATGAATGGGATTGGTGCCCTCATAAAAGCGGTTGAAGGGAGTTGTCTTGCCCCTTGTCCATGTGAGAGTATGTCATTTGCCTCTCTTTCCATATGAAGACTTAGCAACAATTTGCCATCCTGGAAGCAGCCAGCCTTTACAGACACTATATTGGCTGGCACCCTGATCTTGGACTTCCTAATTTCTAGAACTGTGAGAAATAAATTTCTATTTATAAATTGCCCAATCTAAGGTATTTTCCC
This sequence comes from Plecturocebus donacophilus, assembly GCA_004027715.1. NCBI lineage: Eukaryota > Metazoa > Chordata > Mammalia > Primates > Pitheciidae > Plecturocebus > Plecturocebus donacophilus. Next base: position 25,749 of record PVKP010010955.1, read on the forward strand.
ATAGCAGCCCTACTGGACTAAGACATCTCAAGTTCCCTTTTTATTTTTATTAAATAGAGATGGGTTCTCACTATGTTGCCCAGCTAGTCTTGAATTCCTGAGCTCAAGCCATAATACTGCCTCAGCTTCCTGAATAGCTGTGACTATAGGTGTATGCCAACATACTCAGCTTCAAGCTCTCATTTAATAAAAACATTTTGAATGATTAAAATATAATTAAATCATCTATTTCTCCCTTTAGTTATAAGAAAAAGTGAGCTTTAGTGTTGGACTAGCATGTAATTTATCCTAACTTCAAGAGTTAACTAGCTGTGTGACCTATAGGCCAAGCACATAAACTTTCTCTGTGTCAGTTTCCTTATTAACTCTGGGATAACAAAACCCAAGTCATGAAAGTTGTTCTACTTTTTTGCAATTCATATAAAGCACCTAGAATAACTGTTGGCATAGGAAATCAATAAATGGTAGCTATAATAATTATAACTGTAACTACTGGTGTGCTACTATTCTTGCTAGGCATTGGGCTAGATGTTTTATGTCTTCAGTCATCACTATAACCCAGTGATGACTGAAGACATATTATCTTTATTCTGTTGACAGAGGTGGTGAAGAGGACACTTAATGCCACTTGAAATGAAAGCTGTAAAGCTAGGATTTGAACCCTCCTGTGCTTGATTTCCAGGACTGGAAATTTTTCAATACACCATACTGTCTCTTTCAGATACTATGAAAGGCTCAATTTCTCTCTTTAAAATCTTTTCATAAACTATTTCTACAGATTAAAATATGGTCACCTAATCCATTGTAGAATATAGCTAATTTGAAATCAGTGGTTTGTACAAAGAAATTTGCCCACACTATATTTTTACTTTTTAGAAAGTGAATTAGGTTTCCTTAATGTAGTGCAGGACAATATAAAATTTGGTTTTTAACTTGGAAGTAAACATTTACTTGTTACAGAGCCCTGAATCTTTCTCAGGAATCACCTTGGTGACCCCAGAGAATTTCCAAAAGTCCTCTTTGCTCATTTCTGTCCTGTTATAGCCCCTAGTCATTCCTCCTTTCAGAAAAAGAAATTGATATTTATTAATGATTTGGGTCCACTAACAACAGTGACAGATACATTTTATAATAAGAATAGAGAAATTCCCTTCATCTGAGGATATAGTCAGGTTCATGAATGTTCAAACAAATTTTTGATAAATTAATAAGTGTAGTAGATACTTTATTGGAGATCTTCAGTGGTTTATAATAACTAATATGCAAAGAGTGTTCTATTTTAAAAAGCATGGTCATACATTTTCTACATTAAGTATAAATCCCTGTGAAATCAGTGACAATATGAGGATGTTACTTATTTGTAAATAATAGCAACAATACCCTCTTCTCCAATAAAAACAAAACAAACAAAAAAAACTGAGGCACAGGACTAAGTGACTAAAGTCACACTTAGAAAGTGGTAAAATAAATGTATTACACATGAATTTTTTTACATTATTCAGATTAAAGTTAAATATATGTAAATCAAGCTCTATATTTACATGTCTAATGAGGAAGTGGAGACTTGGACAATAGGGCATGAATATGGAACATAAATCTGTCGTTAAAAACAATTCAGCTAGGGCTCCAGTCACCTCAAGTATTTTTTTTTCTTTCATTTGTTCAAGTTAATTGCTAGTAAGGTATGTTATAAAGTTTAAGAACAGTAAGGCAGCAGATGACCCAAAACAGTATAGATTGAACCATCTAAATTTTCAGATATTCTATCACTATGACCTATAATAATGGCATTTTAATACTAAGAATATGCTTACTTGATAATTATTTCCTAAGTGCTTTATTTGTTGCTGTTGGAATGCCTTAATCACAACTGATAATAAGGTAGCTTTGATTCCCATTAAGTGGAAAATTATCAATATGGAAGATATAACTCATAAAAGAAATATAATTCTTATTTTGACCAATTGAGATATATATACATATGATATATAGGAATATATTGTATATAATCATATCTATGATATGTATGACTATAGGATTATATATAATTATCAATCTATAAGTATGAATATATTATACATAAATATAAAATACATACATTATATACATGCTTAGTTATAATAAAGTTTTTATTTAGAAATACATAGATTATGTTAAACATACATTATATACATGTTTGTATAGTTATGATGAATATTTTATTTAGAAATACTTTTCTATTATTTAGAAAAGAATGGTGCAGATAAATGGTTTTTGTAGTGTTTTAGAGACTCAATACCACTTTTGGAATAATATCAAGATATTACTTGCAGTTTTCACTTTCACTTTCTCCTGAGTATACAGTTTTCTAGAGAGTATGTAATTGACTGTCTTGTATTATAATAGAATGAATACCAAAGCACATATGACAATCCAGCTATCTTTTATTAAGCCAGACATTAATGCAATTTACAAAAATATAATCAATGGCAGTCTCTTCTCATTACTTGACTTTGCTTGGAAAAATATATTTACTTTTCAAAAATATGTTAGTAACATGTAATTGTTTATGATATAATGTTTAATTAGTAAAGAAATGGGTTTTAAAGTCCTCAGTTTTAATTTAAATACAGTAAATATGAATAATAGTTGTAACTCACATGAACAAAAGGTCTTTGGAGTTCACAGTAAATTTTAAGAGGATAAATGACCAAAAGCTTTAGAACTGTTGGTAAAAATATATTTGTTATTGTTGTTCAATCTTAAAATTTCCCCTCATTTTTATGATTTCTTATGATGAAGACTTGATGGTCCTTGAAACATGAAAGTTATTTAAAATGATCTAATTAAAAATCCCTTACAGCATTTTCATAATATAAAAAATACTGAGCTCCTTAGAAATCGCTCCAATTGGAAAATATATTTTTAACTTAACCAAAATAAATAATTCATACCTCACCAAGTGAGTAATAACGTCTTGGGATCTGGGAGTCCGGATAGATGTTTTCTAGGTACCAAGAAAAGGGCTTACACTTCAGATTTTCTCTTAGTGTTTTTCTGACTGACACATCTCCATAATCCACTTTGACAACACCTGAAATTTTTCAGAGAAACACAAATCAGTTTGTGCTATTTTTGTTTTAGTACTGTTTCACTCCATTTACTTTGCTATCAGATTTTTCTTTATAATTCCAGCAAATTCAATTGCATATGCAGCTGCTACTACGCTAGAGGTTTACTACCATCTAATTAGTACATTAAATAGCTATAAATAACACTTCTTCCATTGCTTATCACTTTTCAAATGCAAATATTTATCATCAAGTACTTGTACTACTTAGATTGAATAATTAACTAAATTTAAATTGGTATTAATTTAGTATCTCATAATCAAAGCTTAACTGGGCTGGGTAATGTGTCCTTAATAAAAAATTCTAGTAGCTCCAATGTTTTTGTTAATATTCACACTTTCCCTATAGTCACTTATTCACCACCTGTAGATTTTATGAGAAATTTAAATAAATATAATTCATATAATAGACTGCACATGTGTTCTTTTTCTTGAACTTCTATCTAGTTACCATAAACTTATTTTCTTATTGATTTATTGAGTTATTCTAAGCTACCCTAGTCCTTGACAATGTTAGTAAATACGTAAGTGTAAAGAAACTAACAGGAATATATTCACGTGTATATATGAAAATTGCTTAATTTTATTTCACAGAGTATTTGACATTTAAATGATTATTTCCATAGAAAATCATTAAAGAATGCTTTCTAGTTGGGAAATAATAATAATGCTACTAATTTTTATATAAAAACATGATGACTTGATTTATTCTTTATTAATAAAACTAACATTTAATTTATTTGCTTTCAAAATAATCCTATTCAGAACTCCCAATCTGGAATGCAAACTTCAAAATAAGAGACTCAAACCAATTTAGTATTTACAAAATAAATCACTAGACTTTCTCATTAAGTACTATCGCAATTGAAATAATTGAATATGTAGTTCTCAAAATCATATACAGAGATGTCATTGTGCCTGGTGGGGAAAAGAAACACTATCTTCAGAGAACTTAATTCAACAGTCAATTTTACTGTTCTGTTTTCATTTTTGAAGTGGGTGAATTTAATTGAGGTAGCTTAATATCACCGTCATGCAATAGTTTTCTTTTGACTCTTCCCCAACTTCTTAAAATTAGATCTTGGGTCATTGAAAAATGGAGAGTAAGCTAGTTTTACATGGGTCACAGTGGCCAACCCCTGCTCTAAAAGAAAAAGTCCTAGAAGGGTTTTATGAGCAGTTATCTGATTGAAATAAAAATTTCATTTGCATACCATTTTACATAAGGTCAGAGAAAACATTAATCACTCACTTCAGATTTGGCAAAAAGTGGCCAGTGGAGAATTATATAGAAATTACTAAATAAAGCAAAAGCCTTCTTACCCTGCCATCTCTAAGCCATCTCTTGTCATTTCCACTGCAACTTGCTTTTGTTCTAATCCTAGATAATTATGCTAAATTACCTTTAAAGATGCACGAAACTACTGTGGGCTATCTTAACATTTTGGTGAGAATGGCTTTTTCCTCTGAATCCATATTTTTCTTCTTAGAAGTGAGATATATTAAGAGACAGCAGACCTCACAGACACTCCATGTACTCCTCCACATTTCTCAGGGACCTGCAGTTAAGTAGGGACATCTAACTGGTCCTGGCCAATAAACTGTGAGAGAAAGGGGTTATGTCACTTCTGAGGGCTAGCAGCGGGTGGGAGGATTGGGGAGGGATAACATTGAGAGAAATATCTAATGTAGATGATGGGGGAATGGATGCAGCAAACCACTATGGCATGTGTATACCTATGCAACAATCCTGCATGATCTGCAAATGTACCCCAGAACTTAAAGTATAATAATAATAATAATAATAATAATAATAATAAAGTTAGGAGAGCAAGTATGAGAGCTTTCTTTTCCTTTACCACAGGAACCAAGGAGGACCTGTATCCCAGTGGGTGCAGTTATAAGATGATGAGTCTTTTCTTGTACTGTATGATTTAGTGACTGTAAAGTAGTGTCAGAATTAGAGTATTCAGATCCACGGTTTGATAAGCAATCTCACTTGTTTCCCAAACTCTCATCTCTAATTCAAGCCTCTTCAAAGTAGGTTACCCCATTGTTTACCCAACAGTTTTATGTATACTAGCCATCTCAAATTTGACAAGTCAAAAATTTGATTCTCCAACTTGCTCCACCTCCACGTATCTTCATTTCAGTAACTAGCACAAATATCTGCTGATTTCCTCAAGGAAAACAATTTTCTTTCCCTCACACATATACATTTTTAACTCACTAGCAATTCCTGTTGGCTCTATTTCACAAAAATTCTCAGCCACTCTACTGTTAACCATTCTGCTCTTAACTTCTCCCATCTCTTGCTTACACTAGCATTGCAATATTCTCCTAACTAGTCCCCAAAACATTTTACATTTCTCTACTCATATTTTATTCAATATTGCATGTTCTTAGATAATACATTTAAGATACAACTCAAATCATGTTACTCTCCTGCTCAAAAGTATACTGTGATTTTCCATAATAATAAGAATAATTGAGTGTCTCTTAATTATTGCCTGAAGATCCTTCAGAAAATAGCTCTTGGCTAGCTCTTTGAATTCATTTACACTCACTCTGAAACCAGCCCAGTTGTCCCACAGAAGTGGTGTTTATGGTTTCTTTTGAATAAACATGAAAAAATGGTCCTCCTGGTCTTGAAACTTGAGAAAATTACATTTGTCTTATCTAATTTCCATGCTCAGGAAACCAGCCAAATAGTAACAAGGAAATGAAACTTACCAGATCACCATATCTGGATAGAGAGACATCAGACCCCCTCACCTGTCATGATTGCCTAACCACCTGTTTTTTGTTGATCAATTCCTCTTCCTTATCCCTAATTTCTAGTCTCCCATATATGGTTACACTTCTTCCCTGCTATATCAACCCGTAATTTTAGTCAGTTGAGGAGATGAATTTGAGACTGATTTCCCATCTTCTTGGCTGCAGCACCTTATTAAGTCCTTCTTCCCTGTAAATACTGGTTATCTTGGTGATTGGCTTTCTGTGCAGCGAGCAGCAGGACCCAGACAAAACTCCTCATGTTTCAGTAACATCTTCATTCCAGCCACACTGTTTTTTTTTTTTTTTATTCTTAACTTTTCTTCAAACATGCCAAGTTCATTCATAATTCAACAATTCAAGGCTTTATGCTTCTCTTTTTTTCTGTCTGGAATGGTGATACCCTGCAACTTCATGAGATGGCCTTCACTTATTCCAAGTCTTTGCTCAAATTTTACTTCTTCAGGTTTATTCCTATCAAAATTGATCCCTTTCTCTCATCTTCCTGGGTCTTTCTCTATCTCTCTATCCTGCTTAATTTTTTTCCATGGCCTGGTATCATATATAGATCAGTTTGCTCATTGCCTTCTCAACAAAAACTTTGGATGAGTTATTTACTTTCTTGAAGAATAAGGTAACCTACCTGATAATCTCTTACAAAATATAGTGAATACTAAATAATGCCTGGAAAATGCTTAGTACAATGACTGGCATGTAATAATTGCTTAATACACATTGTATATTGCATTGGATAGCTATTGTTTTGCATGCCTGACATCCATTCTGTCTCCTGGTAAAAGTACTTGGGTTTTCTCTAGGAAATCATTTCCATTTCACTTTCAGCTTAGGTAGAGCTGGTTTCATTGCCTTCCCCACTCTCTTCTAGTTCCATCTGTGGGCACAGACTAAAGGCACATCACCAGAAAATCTAGTTAAAATGTAAATTGATTCAGTTGGTCTGGAGGGGGTGCCTTAGGGTCCATATTTCTAACAAGCTCCAAAGGATCCTACTTTTAATCACTCCAGATTTTGATTAGCATCTAAAACAACTAGAGCATTCTATTTCTCAACCTTTCATATAACCCAGATAACAATGACTGATTCAAGAACGAGCAAATAAACCAGTCAGCCTGGAGAGATCCAAGATAGCCGATTAGCAAAAGCTCAGGATTGTAGCTCCCAGGGAAAGTGCAGAGAGCGAGTGGATGCCGCATTTTCAGATGAATTTTTGTTGCCCATAGACTGGGAGATTCCCGGCGGAAGAGCCCCACCGGTCGCCAGCGCGACTCTTTTGGCCGGCGCAGCTGTTTTGCCAGCGCCCCAGCACAGCACTTCTTGGTGTGGAGTATACGGGAATGGGTGCCCTTTTAGTTGGGCTCGGCTGGTACCATCCCCACAAGGAGAACAGCAGTTGGAAGCACTGAGGACTGAGAGTTTCAAAGCAAGCACAGCCGAACCCAGGAAGACCTAGCTCTGTGGGGAAGGGGCGTCTGCTGAAGGAAAACTAAGAAACAGAAAAAACTTCATCACCAACCAGCCGGACATCGACTCAGAGACCCAATCTGAAAGTCAGCAATTACAGAGACGACAGGCAGATAAATCCACAAAAAATGGGAAGAAACCAGTGCAAAAAGGCTGAGAACACCTGAAATCAGAATGCCTCTCCGCATACAGGAGATCGCACCTCCTGATTAGCCAGGGAACAAGAACTGATGGAGAATGAGTGTGATGATCTGTCAGAATCAGGCTTCAGAAGGTGGATAATAAGAAACTTCTGTGAGCTAAAAGAACATGTTCTAACCCAATGCAAAGAAACTAAGAACCTTGAAAAAAGGTTAGACAAAATGCTAATGAGAATAGACAACTTAGAGAGGAATATAAGTGAATTGATGGAGCTGAAAAACACAACACAAGAACTTT
>PVKP010010955.1:33652-63162 GCA_004027715.1 Plecturocebus donacophilus
TGACCAAGCAGAAGAAAGGATAACAGAGGTCGAAGATCAACTCAATGAAATAAAACAAGAAGGCAAGATTAGAGAAAAAAGGGTAAAAAGGAATGAACAAAGTCTCCAAGAAATATGGGACTATGTGAAAAGACCTAATCTACGTTTGATAGGTGTACCTGAATGTGACGAAGAGAATGAATCCAAGCTGGAAAATACTGTTCAGGAGATTATCCAGGAAAACTTCCCCAACCTAGCAAGGCAGGCCAATATTCAAGTCCAGGAAATACAGAGAACACCACAAAGATACTCCTCAAGAAGAGCAACCCCAAGGCACATCATCGTCAGATTCACCAGGGTTGAAATGAAGGAGAAAATGCTAAGGGCAGCCAAAGAGAAGGGTTGGGTTACCCACAAAGGGAAGCCCATCAGACTCACAGCAGATCTCTCAGCAGAAACCCTACAAGCCAGAAGAGAGTGGGGGTCAACATTCAACATCCTTAAAGAAAAGAACTTTCAGCCTAGAATTTCATATCCAGTAAAACTAAGCTTTATAAGTGAAGGAAAAATAAATTTTTTTGCGAACAAGCAAGTACTCAGAGATTTCATCACCACCAGGCCTGCTTTACAAGAGCTTCTGAAAGAAGCACTACACATGGACGGGAACAACCAGTATCAGCTATTCCAAAAACATACCAAAAGGTAAAGAGCATCACCATAATGAAGAATCTACATCAACTAATGGACAAAACAGCCAGCTAGCATTACCAGAAGCTATGATTTTCGTCTCTGATAATACAGACTTTAAAACAACAAAGAACACAAGAAACAAAGAGGGACATTACATGGTGGTGAAAGGATCAATGCAACAGGAAGAACTAACGATCCTAAATATATACGCACCCATTACAGGAGCACCCAGATACATAGGGCAAGTTCTTAATGACTTACAAAGAGACTTAGACTCCCACACAATAATAGTGGGAGACTTGAACATTACACTGTCAATATTAGACAGATCAACGAGATAGAAAGTTAACAAGGATATTCAGGACTTGAACTCAGACCTGGAACAAGTAAACTTGACAAATATTTACAGAACTCTCCTCCCCAAATCCAGAAAACATACATTTTTCTCAGTATCACATTACACCTATTTTAAAAGTGACCACATAATTGGAAGTAAATCACTCCTCAGCAATTGCATAGCATTTCACAGGTTTAAATAAAATATTGGTTGGCTGCTTATTTGTTATTTTCATCCCTTATTCCTTCCTGTCTCCATTGTTAAGTACAATTATTGACATAAAAGAGGTTTTTAATACCTATTTTTAGACTGCATTCTAGCCTGGGCAATAAAACAAGAATCTCGTTCTCTCTCCCTCTTTCTCTTCCTCTTTCTCTCTTTCATGCTTTTTTTTTCTTTCTTTTTCCTCTTTCTTTTCAAAAAGAAAACAAACAAACAAAAAAAATAAAAAAAACCAGTCAGCCTAATAAAAGTATACCCTTGAGAATATACTAGGACTCTTAGAAAGTTGAAACTATTTCCTCTGGAACTAGGTAGCTGAATAGATGAGTTAAGCCTAGAGTTTTTGGGGCTACCATACAAAAAAAAAGGCCTACGAAAGTGACACCAATATAGAAGATAAATCCACATATGGAAAATACAAAGTATGAGGATGAGAGAGAAGACTATTTAAAGATAGAAGGCAGAGGCCAAGACAAGATTAAGGTAACAGATATCTGTTGTGGTCAAGTTTTGTACAGGGAACTTTTCTAGGCACCTGGGATATATCTGTAAATAAAACCAAATTATCTTCCTCCATGGAGTTTACATTCTACTGGAGAGGGAGCTAAATAAACAGTAAAGACATTAGAAGGTGATACACGCTGTGGAAAAAAACTGTACATTTTTTATGGCAAGTCTTTCAATGGAACATGCAAAAACCATGTAAAGGCTTTGACAATAAGATAAAGATTCATAATGAATAAGAACAAAAGAGTATTTTAATTAACTCCAGGTTTGCAGATTTCTTTAACAGCTAAATGATAAAATTTATGGGTCACTGTATTTTCTAAATAAGCTGTCTATTCATTTAATCAAGCTAAATGCCAATCAATGATAGACTGGATAAAGAAAATGTGGTATATATATACCATACAGCCATCAAAAAGAATGAGATCATGTCTTCTGCAGAGGCATGAATGGAGCTGCAGGCCACTGTCCTCATCAACAGGAATAGAAAACTCATGAGAACACCTGGACACACAGAGGGATACAATACACACTGGAGCCTGTTGGAGGATGGAAGGTAGGAGAAGAGAGAGGATCGGGAAAAATAACTAATGAGTACTAGAGTTAATATCTGGGTGATGAAATAATATGTACAACAAACGTCCTTGACACAAGTTTACTTATGTAACAAACCTGTACATGTGCCCCTGAACTTAAAAGTTAAAAAATGTGTCTTTTATTCTTAAGTCTATTGTACTACAGCGTTAAATTCACTCTTTAGAGAAATCATGTCTCAAATTTTAAATAGATATTAGATGGAAGATAAAAATGAAACTGGCCCTACTGTCCCATAGAACTGATATTTATGGTTTTTTAAATATAAACATAGAACTTCACCCTCTGAGTCTTGAAACTTGAGAAAATTGTATTTGTCTTATCTGGGTTCCTTTCTTAGGAAACAAACTATCAGGCCAACCAGACATTTTCAAGGAACTGAAATTCACCAGATCACTGTGTCTGGACAGTGAGACACCAGACCCCTTACCCATTATGACTGCCTAACCAAACACTGTTTCCTGTTGACCAGCTCCTCTTTCTTACCCCTGAATTCCAATTTTCCTCACACATGATTACATTTTTTCTCTGCTATATAAACCCCTAATTTTAGTCAATTGAGGATATGGATTTGAGACTGATCTCCCATCTCCTTGGCTGCAGCACATGATTAAAGCCTTCTTTTCTGGCAATACTCATTATCTCAGGGATTGGATTTCTGTGAGGCAAACAATGAGCCTTAGACCAAACCCCTGGCAATAACTATTTCAGTTAAATTCTTCCCCTGGTAGATGTCTAGTAAATCTAATAGTTCTGTCCTCTAAAATCAAGGTACCTGAAGAAAGAATACCCTAATTGCATGTTAAAGCTTATAGTTTGATGCACAAGAATACATATTTCAGCACAACTTAGAAAATTATTTTTCTTCAATAAATAATGCTTAAGTGGGCACAGTGGCTCATGCATGTAATCCCCAGCACTTTGGGAGGCTGAGGTGGGCAGATTACTTAAGGCCAGGAGTTCAAGACCAGTGTGTCCAACAGGGTTAAACATTGTTTCATTGTTTCTATTAAAAAAACCCAAAAAATTAGCTAGGCATAGTGGTAGGTACCTGTAATCCCAGCTACTTGGGAGGCTGAGGCAGGAGAATCACTTGAACCTGGGAGGTAGAGGTTGCAGTGAGCCGAGATGGCGCCACTGTTCTCCAGCCTGGGTGAGAGAGCGAGCCCCCCTCTCAAAAAAACCTCCAAAAAACAAAAACAAAAACAAAACAAAAAAAGAATGCTTAAGTAAATCAAAGTCATATCTGGTTGACAAAACGCAATTCTTGCATTAAAATAATTATGTCTGTATAAGAATATGGAAAAATATTAATAAGCCAAATGTATGTTTATTATACAGTTATTATAATTGAAATATATAATAAAAATTGAGATAAAGCAAGCTTTTTCCCCTTAATAGTCAAAACTCTGCAATTGATTATAAAGTTTGTTATATATGATGTCATATTAGCAATATATATTCACATTACAGGAGTAAACCAGAATATACAGTTTAAGCTAATAATTTTTTTGTGATATTTTCTAAATTCCAAATAGAAAGTGAACTTTATTTTGTTACTCTTAATAATTGTAATTAGGAACTTCATGAATAAAGATCTGCATTTTTCTCCTCTTTAAAAGTGATAATATAATAAGTCACTGTTAATCCAGCTAGCAATTATTGTATTATATTGCCTCCAAATACCAAATTGTAAATGTTATTGTGAAAGCTGGAGATCCAAATGCAAAAGAAGAAACTAGATTTTATCTTACACCAAATATAATAAATCAAATCAAAATGGATTAAAAATTTAAATTTAAGATCAGAGACTGTAAAAGTACTCAAAGAAAACATAGGGGAAATAGTCCACATTTGTCTGGACAAAAATTGTTTGGATTTGACCCTAAAAGCAAAGGAAACAAAAGCAAAAATGGACAAGTGTGATGGCTTCAAACTAAAATGCTTTTGCACAGCAAAGGAAACAATTAGCAAAGTGAAGAGAAAACCTACAAAATGGAAGAAAATATTTTTAAGTCATGGATCTGATAACGGATTAAAATCTAAAACACATGAGGAACTCAAACAACTGAAAAACAGGAAAATGCCTCATTAAAATGGGCAAAGGTCATGAATAAACATTTCTCAAAAGACGACATCCAAATGGCCCATAAGTACATGGGGAAAAAAGCTTGGACCACTAATCATTAGGAAAGGGCAAATTAAAGTCACAATAAGGTATCGCCTCATACCTGTTGGAGTGACTTATTAGAAATATAAAAGAAGATCTTAGAGAGGATGTAGAGAAATGGAAATTCTTAGATACTGTTGATGGCAATATAAATTAGTGTAGTCAATATAAAAATGGCATGGCGCTTACTTGTAAAACTAAAAAGAGAACAACCACATGATGTTGTAATTCTTCTTCTGGATTTAAAGGAACTGAAATCGATATGTCAAAGGGATATCTACACTCGCTTGTCCACCGCAGCATTATTCACGATAGTCAAGATATGGAATCAACCTAAATGTCTATCAACAGATGAATAAAGAAAATGTGGTATTCTACACAATGAAGTACTATTCAGCTATAAAAAAGGAAGAAAATCCCATCATTTTGACAACAAGAATGAATCTGGAGAACATTATGCAAAATGGAATAAACGAGGCAAAGAAAAACAAATATCACATGACCTCACTTATGTATAGAATCTGATACAGTTGAACTCACAAAAGTTGAGAATGGAATTATGGCTACCAGAGGCAACAAGCTTGAGGAGGGAGGAACGAGGAGTTGTTAATCAAAGGGTACAAAATTTCAGACCGACAGGAGATAACAGGTTTTGGGATCTATTGCTCATCATGTGACATAGTCAACAACAATCTATTATGAATTTTAAAATAACAGACAGTAAATTTCTAATGTCTTATCACTAAAAATAATAGGTAAGTAAGGTTATGGATATGTTAATTAGCTTGGTTTATTTATTCCATACTGTTTGTGTATATATATGTAATCTCAAAATATCACATTGTGCCTTATGATTACTGTTAAAACTTACCAAAAATATGAATAATCTACAAGCACATAAATACTGTATTGTTTCAGAGGTTTAGGAGATTTCTTGGAATTATCATTGTTGCTATTTTGAAATTTAAAACTATTCCCTTAATCTACCTTTTTGTCTATTCCTTATGTGCATACAAATTACCCAGTCTCATAACCTCTCATTAGAATGTCAGTGGACAGAAGTACATTAACTGGCTGACGGCCCATTCCAGCTAATAATACATAGTGATTATCTGTTGAATTTATCATTTACCATTATTACTGTAATTTTATTTTAATGGAATAAAAAGGAGATAATGAATTTTACCAAATCAGAGCTTCTGCACAGAGCTATCACACAGAAGAGGATTATCAGACAACTTTCAATTTATTTAACTCTAATAACCACAGTCTAAAGTTAGAACAGGTCTTGAGGCTGAGTTTTCTAAGTAATTACTTCAAACTTCAGTTCCACTTGACAATAAAGATCTCATATTCAAATGCTTGGTCCAAGATCAGTGAGAATATGGGAAATAAGAAAAATGAATATTTACAGTAGCCTTTTAAAATAAAGAACAATTTGATATCCACTGAGGCAAAGGAACTACAAGATCTACAATCCCTAGAACCTTTTTTTAGTCAGGACCATTAAGGCAGTGTTTACCATCCTTCAGAAGCTAGAGCAGCTGGGGTATGTAGTCACCTGGTCCCCATCTCACATATTTTATGGAAAAAGCAAAGGAGCTATTGATGCACTGATAATACCACTGACCTAACTGTGTGCATTTTGCTTTTGCTTTTATTGGAATTTTTATTCTAGTGGTAAAGACAGGTATTTTATGCAATTTATTAACCATTTTTTAAACTACTAAAAATTATTCAAGGAGTATATATTCATTGCAGAGAAAAGTAAAACATAAATAAGCCTGAAAAATAAAATCACCTTTAATATAACTACACTTGTATTATGATTTTTCTAGACTTCTTCCTATTTATGTGTAAACATACAGATAACATCTTTTCTTCCAAAAATTTATTCATATCATAATATACATTTGCAACTTTTTCCTAAAACAGAATGTGATGAGCACTTTTCCCAGTCAATTGGAACTTTTCTGTAATTTTGTTTCTATGCTTCTATGGCATTGTATGTTACAAATTAGTCATAATTTACTTAATAATTCCCCTGTAGTTGGACATTCAAGTTGTCTCTAATTTGGGAGTTTATAATCAACAAATATCTTTGTATGCATTTTATATTATATACTGATTTCATTATTTTCTAGAATCAAAGTATTTTGAGAAATCATAAGCTATATAATATATACTTACAGAGAATGAGATTGTGCACACTGACCTGCTCTCCAGAAAGATACAAATTTTAACACCCTTCAATGTCATCAGAAGTTAATTTCTCCTCCACAACACTGGCTATTTTAATTTACTATTTAATTTACCACTTTTTATTATGTGAAGGTAAGTGGTATCTCATTATTATTTAAAATATATTACTAGTGGGCATAGTTCTTTTCATACTGGCCTATTTCCTCTTTTATGAACTGTCCATTCTTCTCCAGTTTTCAATTCATATGTACATTTTTGATGTATAAACACTCTTGATAAAACAAGCATATTTGCCATGTACATTGCAAATATTTTTAAGCACCTTTTTTGCAATACATAGCATTTTATTTTTCACATGTTAATTTCTAACAATCCTTTCCTTTGTATTTTCTATCCTTAGTATCGTGCATAGAAATGACTTGGCTATCCTGAGATAACAAAACTGGCCAGCTATATCTTCTTTCATTTTGAAAATGTTTTACTTCATATTCTTTTTGCATCTAACTTATCAATCATCTTAAATTTATTTTAAGTAAATTGTCAACCATTTTCCTTTTAGACTTTGTTTTGTTTCTTTGTACATATAATAAAATCCAGCTTTGAAATAATGCACTTGTTTCAGTTTGTCTTGATTAATGAAAGACACTAATCAGATCTCTAATATATCTTATAGCTTGAATAGTCTGTAGGTTATCTAATGTAGAATTAACTTAGTTTAATACATAGCTGTATATTTCAGCATTATTTTGACCCCTATCGAGTCTAAATGAAGATTTAGGATTATGATGTTGGTTTTCATTTGAAACTGGCCCAATTGTCTCACAGAACTGTGCTTATCGTTTCTTTTGAGTAAGCGTAAAAATTGACCCTCCCAGTGCTGAAGCTTGAGAAAGTTATGTTTGTCTCATCTGAGTCCTTTCTCAGGAAACCAACCATCAGGTCACCCAGATAGCATCAAGGAACTAAAACTTACCAGACCATCACATGTGGACAATGAGATGCCAGACCACTGACCCATCATGATTGTCTTTCTGACCACCTGCTTCCTTTTGATCAACTCCTCTTTCTTACCCCTCCCTAATTCCTGTTTTCCCACATATGGTTACATTTTTCTCCCTGATATAAAAACCTCTAATTTTAGTCAGTTGAGGAGATGAATTTGAGACTATCTCCCATCTCCTTGGCTGCATCACTAAATTAAAATCTTCTTCCCTGGCAGTACTCATTGCCTTGGTGATTGAATCTCTATGCAGCAAGCAGACAGCAGGACCCAGACTGAATTTCCAGTGTTTTGGTAAGACACTGAGAATCAATACAAAAAAACAGTGACCTCAAACTTGTTACCGTACTAGCATTTTGTATTATGCTGAGGCCTCTGACGATCTTATCATACATGTTGTTGCTATTGTTTTGTATTTTGTTTTTGTAAGAAATCTCAGGAGTAATTTCTTTTGTGGACTCAGAAACACAAGAAGTTGTGTTTGCCCTTAGCAACTGACTTGTTATATCTGACAAACACTGCTAACTTTATAACTGATGAGGCATCTGTCTATATTTTTCTCATGTATCATGTGAATTTAGAATGTAGAAAGCCATACTGAACCATTATTGAAAGAGGACACTCAACTATCCATCCATGCAGTATGGTTTAGTTAGACACTAGAAGTATTGGAACAGATAAAGTATTACTAAAGGGACTTCATGTTCCAGACAACACAGTAAGCATTTTTGTACACTCTCATTTAGTCTAAATAGCATTTCTATCTATTATTATTAAGGATGAAAAAATTAAGACATTGAATGGTTAAATTATTAAGTATACTTAGAAAATAGCAGAAATAGGATCAGATGTTCACTTTTATCTTAATATCAAAATCCAGGTTCTTGTTCACTCTACTAGAATGGGGTCATAAAACTGGATAAAGTTTGAAAAACCTATAAAGAGAAATATTTTCCTGGGTACAGAATACGGTAATTATCATTCCTTGAATGACAGGATTCACATGAGAAATTCTTCCTGACCTGACATATCAATGTGATTGATCCAAGATCCCAAACTTGAATTCATAGAAATAAAAAAATTAGTAATATATAATCATAAGTTACTTTATTCATTTGACAATTAAATACAAGCCAGAAGATTTTAGTGTGCAACTGACTGAGAAACCAAAATATTTCCTAAAGTGCTTCACAAATTGTATCTCATCCATAACTAGTTCTGCAGGATGCTAGTTAGATATAACTGTTTCTTCAGTTATGTGTCACATGTTATCTTATTGGAACCTTTTGGAAATAGTGCTATGTTTTATAATCAATGGTATCTTTCCATTGGTATTGGTGAGACAGCAACTTTATTGTAATTATCACTGCTTTTGCATGTTCTCCCTTCTCTAAAATCAGTAGCCAATTGCAGTTTCATTAATGGTCATTTAAATTAGAGGGCATTTAAATGCATTCTAATTGTTTGAAAAAGCTTCCTTTGAAGCCTTCTGGTAAAATAAAAAAAGTACCAAGATAAAAATTTCCTGAATGGTTTCAGGTACTTGAAAGACTATCCCAGGCACGATAATGAATCATGATTTTAAGAAAATCTAGATGTCAATCATCTTGATGGCACTGAGAATGACAGTGGGTAGAAAACACATGCACATTAGTTAATTTGCATTGAAAAGTGATTCAAAAAAGTCAAGCTGCAAATGTAAAGCTGCTTGATCAATTCATTTGCTTATATTTTATTTTTCGGTATATATAAGAATAACATGATTTGAAAGCTGGTTTTAAATTAGTTATGTCTAAAAGAGTTCCTTAAATAGGGACAAAATAATTCTAGGTGAAAAGGAAGCTATGCATTATAGTTTAACTAAACAATTTTTTTCTTAGAGATATATTATCTAATGGTGATCTTCAATTGATGACAGCCTAAATAAGATGAAATAGTTTTTCCTTAATAATTTCCAATCTGGTTATATTTTAATAGAAAGAATGAGTAAAACAAAGTTAAATAGGTGTCTTTAAACAGTACTTATAACTTTTACTATGGTAAAGTGCATTATAAATAACCAAAGTAGTTCGTATTTTCCAGATTTATTTTCCCCTTTCCAGAATTTGAGACAACAATGCTCCATTGAAAATATTTTGAGAAACACAGATTTGTTGTGTTTTCTATATTTAACCCAAAATATTAGTCACTAACAAAATATAAATTGATCCTATTAGAGAAAAATCTTCCTGAAAAAAAATAATTCCTTCCATGTACTTTCCAAATTCTTCCATTAACAAGTTTCAATTACAAGATTTTAATTAAACCAAGACAATGATAGCAAACACAAACACATATTTGTTGATATGTATATTTACATTCAGTTGCTAGAACAGTATCTGGTGCCAGCAGATATTCTCTAAATATTAGCTGAGCTACTATTTGCAAAGCTCTGTCATGTGCCCTCTCTTCTGTCTTATTCTCTCTCTCACTCTCTCACATATATGTATGTTGCAGAGCTATTTCTCTATATATTTGCTTTTGTGACTTAGA
This sequence comes from Plecturocebus donacophilus, assembly GCA_004027715.1. Lineage (NCBI taxonomy): Eukaryota > Metazoa > Chordata > Mammalia > Primates > Pitheciidae > Plecturocebus > Plecturocebus donacophilus. The sequence goes on from PVKP010010955.1 coordinate 43,886, forward strand.
ATGACTACTTACACTTACTAAAAAGTGTTTTGGACTTATTTAGATATAAATTTTATATTACTCTTGTAATATGTAGATATAGCTATATAGAAAGGAATAAGTTTATGAAAAATTGTCTTCAAAATATTAGTTGGTCTCAATAAAATATCATTACAGTAATTTTTAATATTTATTAAAGTGTATTGGTCTAGTCTGTATTTAGTCAGCATTCTGTTTTGCAAAGCCAATAAGAAAATCTAATTATGTTTTAAAATTATGAGTTAGTGTGAAAAAAAACCATTATGACCCAGGAAGACTACTGTGAATTGTTGTCACAATTTAGTAAATCAAGTAGCATCTGAGATTATATTATGGAACATGTGAACTCAAACCGAAGAAATAATAACTACAAATAATCAATTCTTGACTAACTAGGCAGACTGTAAATATAGGGCATATAATTTTTTGCCAACAGGAATGATCTTTATAACATCTAAAGATTTCTATTTATACAGCAGTGGTAATAATAGCACATTTTTCTGAGTGATACTATGATTATGAAATGAGTTAACATACAAAACACTCCAACAGTGTATCATGCATAGTAAGTGCTCACTAAATGTTACCCATTATGTCTGTTGTTTTCATGTGGATATGCACCTCAAGTAGCACATCATCTCCTAACAAAAGAGTAGGCTAGCTATTTTCTGGGATTGTGTATTTTTGTTGTATATCAGATGAATGAAGTGGGAAGTCAACCACTTCCTCTGGCTCAGATGCCTTTTCAATGAGAAGCATACCACTCATCATCTCCAAGATGTCTTAGAATTGCACTCCTCAGGTATCATTTAAGGCCTCCAAGGATTTTTAAACCTCAAAGTACTAACAAACACAAAACTGATGCTCCACACCTCTCTGCAGTTGCCATTTCTCCCATCTACATTTGTGCACCAGGGTGATTTTGACACATACAACACACATTAACAAAGAAAAATACAAATTCCATAACCACAATCTCTCAGTTAAGACACACTACTAAGAATAGTAGAAACAGACTTAAAAAAAAATACTGTTTTAAAAGAACATGTTCATTTGTGGATTGAAAGAACAATTGAAAAATTACTCTTGGCCTCAACTGTCAACCAATTTTCCGCTTCTGTCCTGAACTGCTATAAATGAGTAAGCTGAAAAAGGCCACAGGAGAATCATTAGTCACCCCCAGGATACTGTGCACTGTTAACTGTGGAACAATCTATGACCAAAATTTCAATAACCATGAGTTTGACATATGACTTTGGAGAATGGTTGAGTAACATACTGCTCCTGGGTTTCCCATGCAGTATTTATCTTCTTGTAGCACTGCTCATGTCAAAGAATTGATACTGAAAACAATGCAAAGTTATTTATTGCATACATAAGATACACTTCAAAAACTAAACACTGCTTGGTATGAGAACCTCTCAGTAGTCACTAAATAAGGGAAACATTCAGTCATGATGAAAGCAGGCCAAGCATGTCAGCTGTACTATTGTGATGCTAAAATATTCTCCTACATAATAGTTTAGTTCTCTATTACATAGAGAATTCTAACATGCCACTCTTCTTTTTTAGAGCTTTATATTTTTCTCAAGAAGTCATTGGTCCTGGACTATGCTACCATTTAATTTAACAAACCCTCTGTGTCCATAGAGGGATTGGGCAGCTGAAGGGGAAGGCAGGATGCCAACATCTTGAAAGGAAACAACGTGTGTGTAATGTAGTTTCTGTTTTCTAGTGAGGTTTTCATTTGTCTAGGGGAAAGGGAAACATTTTGAATTATATCATAGCTGTGGCATTCAAATGCACAAACTCTGAAGAGCATCAGGAGTGTTTCTTAAAATATGTGTAATTTACAAATGTTGATTTAAGCTTCTCACATTATTTCTCTTGTCCTCTAACTTTGCCTGTTGCAAAATGGGAATACCACAGAATCACTGGTCAAAAGATGAAAGCAGCAGCTGCCAAAGAATTCTGGGGAAAAAATTTCAATACAGTAAAAATTTAATTATTAACAGCAGTATAAAAATCAAAAAAATGCATCAAACCTCTAACCATTTGTATTAGAAAATGACCTTTCACAGATGAATAACCTGAGGCTTGGAAATAAGATTGGATTTGGGTGAAACACAATAGCTCATATTGGAGCCTAGGTTTCCTGACTTCCAGGTTAGTGTCCTTAACATCTGTTTCTTCACTCATGTTTTGTTCTGCATCTTGTGTTACACACTGTCCTGGGTGATGGGGATACAATGTTGCACAAAACATCTATAGAGTTTCTTTCCTCATCAGCTTAATCAGGATTTAATAAAATCACCAACACTAAAAATTAACAAATGTGAGATTACAAGTGTATTTGAGAGATGTATAGAGAATAAACACAAACAAATGGCAACTGATTCATTGGTGGTCAGGGAGGGGTGGTCAGGGAAAGCTTCTCTGAGGAAAGTAATCTTTGAGCTGAGATAGAGAGCGGGTGGGCATTATAGGAAGTGCCTCCTGGTTCAAATGTTTGGGATATATTGATAAAAAGTGGTTTTTATTTGGCTATTTCCAAGGATTGTTCACTTGTTTGGTTCCACATTATTTTCTGTAGCAAACAGATCCTGAAAAGGCTTACTATTTATCCCCACTTCCTGATCTTCATGTCTAGTTGTGACCTCTTGCCCTTGAGTGTGGCTAGAACCTATGACTTGCTTCTAATCCAGAAAACAGGACAAAGGTGATGAAGTGTCACTTAGATGATAACGCTACATCTTGCTAGCAGAAACTATTTACTCTCTGCATTTCTGGCATTGCTAAAGCAAACTGCCATGTTGTAAGCTGCCTTATGAAGAGGGCCACACGATAAGAAACTGCTGGCAAACAGACAAGAAACTAAAAGGCTTCAGTGCAAGGAACTAAATGTTGACACATAAAATTGGAAGCAGACTCTTCCCCAGTTGAGCCATGAGTTGAGACTGCAGCCCCCATTAACACATTAATAGCAATTGTGAAAGACCCTGAAGCAAAGGCCCCAGCTAGGCCATCCCTGGACTCTTGAGAAATACATCTGGATTTCAGCTACTAAGTTTGTGGCAATTTAGTACAGGCCTTTGTATATATTGATAGATAATATGTTGCCATTTGTGTCTTTCTAGATTTCACTTGGAATATCTTTTGATGCTGATAGCATTAAGTCCTTTTTCACCTTTGAAAATCTCCCAGAAAAAAAAAAGAAAAACATTCTGGAAGGACTACTAGAAAATTGTTTAGATCACTATTAATTTCTTAATATATACATTAAAAAATCTTTTAAGAGTTGAACTTTTAGAAATATTAACACATAACTATTTAAGTCTACATACAGATATGCTATCACCTTTTACCAAAATGTCACTGTAGAGTCTAAAAAGCATTAGGCTGAAAACTTGAAGCAATGGAAACTTAGATTATTAATTTCATTCATGTGAATGATCCTTCTGAGTATGAATTTCAGCGCATCACATGCTAGCTATATGACCTTTTATCAGGTGCTTTATTCTTTAAGAGTAAAACAGATATAACTTTTAATAATTCATGGGATTATTATGAGGAAATAAGTAGAATGATGTATACAAAGTATCTTGGCACAGTGAGAGATAAAGAATGCTAAGTCTTTTGTCAAAAAACTCATAAGTACCTTTTGCTCAGTTGCATAAACTTTACAATAAAGTACTTCATAATCTAATAACAGGTTTCTGTCCTATATTCCTTTTTGCATTTTTAAATATAAATAGAAAAATTTTTAAAGTTTAATTTTATTCCTTCTGCTAGATTTAAAAAATTCAAAAGCAATTATCAGTGATTTTAGTCATGGATTAAGATATTTGCTACTTCACATTACAGTCATTATGTGTTTTATTAATATTTTCATAGGGTTCAGTAAACTTAATCCCTTTAATCTTTTTAAATATTACTCAATTTTGCAATTTTTTTCCTGCCAAGTATTCAGTATTAACTCAGTTAAGAGTTACTCTGCAAGGCAGTGCTGCAAAATTCATTGCATATTTTAAGAGCATTAAAATTGTACAGTTACTACATAGTGTAATTATAGATTTCTGTTTGTCAATAAACCAATGCTGAGTTTCAATATTTAAGAACACAGACATTATAGGATTACTCATATTAAGTAATTATTAACACATCAGTATGTTTTTACATTTTAAGTAGTTTCTAGATGATTTAAAGTTTGTTTATTTTAAATACACGAGAATCAAACAGTCTTCTAAGGAATTTAATATGTAGAAGACTATTAGATAGTATTAATAGACCAAAAATGAATTATTTTAAAATTATCCACACTTAAGCAATATCTTAATTTTCACTCATAGTTTCATAACCGAGATCTCTACTATTAAAGATAGTCTGTAGTAAGATTAAGAAAATGTTAAGAAAGTTTGATAAACCTGGTTTATGAAAATCTAGTTTAAGGCTCTAAAAAATGTAGAGAAAGGTACATAGCATTTTGCAAGGTCAGTTTGTTTTATGAAGACATATTGTTAGTCCTTAGTCAATATGACACGTCTTATATGAAAGTACAATTTTTTAACCGTTTTACTAAGATGAGCTAATGCCATAACATTTAGTTTATTTTTTAAATTATAGTTAATGTAGTTTTATTTTCTGCTTTAAAAGGGCTAGACATCATTTATTACACACACATTATGTATTTCTAGTCCTATATTCTATGTCCTCTGATATTACTGTTATTATGGTTTCATTTTACATAGTTTAACAGGACATTTCCTTGAGACTGGGCCTGAAATATTTTAAAGTCACGGTTATAATTGAAGCCAAAGTAGAGGCATCGTGACAAAATGGTGCAGATCTATTGTTCATCCAAGGTAATTTATCTTTAAAAATGTTTATATCACTTCCACTGACACATTGTAATTGTAAATACTTAAGGGGTACAATTTGATGATTTGATACTATATATGCTGTATAATGATCAAATCAGGGTTAATCTCACTCAGGTGTGGAATTAAAAAAAAAAAAAGATACAGTATCATATAAGCAGAGTCAAAGAGTCGATACCAGAGAATCAGAATGGGAGGAATGCAAGAGGTTAGTCAATGGTTATGAAGAAAAATTATCTGTGACTTCAAAATTCACAACATTTGACACATATTTTTTTAAGACAGCAAATTGTTGCAACCAATCTGTGCTCTGCATTGTTTAATTAACATAGGCAGAATAAAATGCAAGTTTTGTGCATGTGTAAACTATATTAAATTAGGTACCTATAACGGACAAGATGGATAATGGTATTGAAGTAAATTTCCTATAGCTCAGGCATTTCCTAATAGCAGGAGATATGGAAATAAGTCGATCTCTCCAACTTAAGTATTAGTTATATACTTCCTTATCTCTTAAGTGAAGGCACAAGGCTGCACATCGCAGATCATTTCTAAGATAGTCAACCAAGGAGTCTCAGTAATGCTTTTGATAAATGATCAATTCTTAATCTGAATATCGAGCAAGTACAGCAGAACCTCCTCTTTCTGGGATCCCACTGAACCTCCTGAATGGGGGTTGTACTTAAATGTGGTGTATAAGGGTGAGTTTTTCTTATAGAGAATTGGCATTCTCTGTGTTCATTCCTCAGACAGGGACTTAAGGTAAAATACTCTGTGGGTCTGAAATGTGAGTAGCATATTTGAGGTTGGGGGCACTCTATAAGGACAGGGGTCATATAAATGCAGCTGTAAGGAGGAAGACCAAGATAATCTAGCCAAAAAGGAATGCACTCCAAAAGGGTGGCATGTCTTCAGAGATTGAGCTTTGATTTCCTCTAGGTCACAGCATCATATGATCAATACACTAAAGACTCTCTGTGAAGCCTCTGGCTACCCTATCTTACATGGCTTTCCTTCTTTACCCTGTTCCGTTTGAAATCTACTAATTTCCTCAGCTGCTATCATAGTCTATCTTATTTATTGTCTGTCTTCATACTAGAAGGTAAGTACAATGAAGAAAAAATATTTTGTCTGTTTCATGTACTTCTAGAGCCCTAGGACCTAGAGGAATATCTGGGACATATTAGAATGAATTAAGTATTATTTTTAAGTCAGATTATCTATGCCTATGTAACTTTTCATTTTTATTTCCTCTGTGTTCTCCCCTAGGCTTTAGTGAAGTCTCATTCAAATAATTTGAGGTGAATATATGGACTAAAGCCTCTGAGTGGTTCCTTCTTTTAATGTTATATTTAGAAGTTCTGGGATTGATTTAGTTAGAGGGGCAAGTGCAAGGAAAAAGCTAATTCCTCCCTGCCTCTCTCCCTCCTTCCCTTCCTACCCTTCCTTCCTTCCTGTGTCTCTTATGTTTCTTTTGTAAATCCCAAGAAATTTTCAGTTGCAAAAATGAAATGAACATTTCTATTGTCAATCTGCATGGGCCAGAAATATGTGAAAAAGATTGGTCACAAAAAAGACAATGAACAGAACTCAGACAAGCCAAAGAGAAAAAAAACCACTAAATGAAAATATTTAGGTCCTTATCAAAGAGGAATTATGTTATCTTCTGTAATTTAATATTTGTTTTATATACTTACCAAGCTAATATGTATTTAAATATAAATAATTTATATTGCCAATTATTCTCAGCAAATCATTTCACTGCTTTCAGAAGTACTATTTTAGATAATCCTTCAGGTAGAATTATAAAAATATACCTGAACTAGGTGGATCCTAACATTGTATTATATTCCAGGTCCTGATGCTAAGAATATTCAAAATAAGTTCTACAGCAACCCTGACAGAATTCTGCTTTATCAAGACTTAGTCTTTTCTAGGTGTGGAATTATATATTCACTAAATTATAAAGGAAGGAATAGTTAAAGCTGTAGGTAATATATCTGCAAATCCTTAGATATTTGTTATAGTATAGGGGGCAAGGCTTAAGAATTTTATGCTTTATTTCTTCAACCTCACTTTATGGAAACATAGAAAACCCGTAAATAATACTGTCCTAGATATGAATGAGTTTGAATTTAAAAAAAAATCTTGTCATGATTCTAAATTTTGTCCTTTTTGCCATAATATTCTCATAGTTATAAGTGGACATGATTAACCTGTAATTTGTTTTCATTTGATATAAAAGATATTCAGTATAATTTGGATATTAATTTTGACTTTGATATTAAAAGACTTCAGTAAGACTCAGACACTAAGATGTTGTGCTGTGTACTTAAAAAAATTAATGGAATTTGTTTTAAATAAAAGCATCAAATTCTTACATTCTTTAAAAAAAATCTATCTGCTGGAAAAAAATTTATCATCTTTATGTGCTAACTTTAAAAAAATTATAGAAAAAAATACGTGATTTAGCTCAAATTATAGATATCCCATTTACAAAATATGCCTGGAAAAACACCCATGTTCTTTTCTAACTATATAATGCAACATATTAGCAAAAATATATGTCATTAAATAGAATTTGCTGAACTCAAAATAAAGAAACTATAATGAAGATAAGATTTGTTAATTAAAAGCAACACAATTTTTAGAAAAGAAAAAAAGTGAGGTGATTGAAACACCCCATTCTGTTTCAATCATCTTCATATCCCAGTTAAAGCTATCTTCATTATGAATTTTCTTAAACAGAATGTCTTTATTAGGTATTTAACTGTTGCATATACTTGTTTCCAAGTGAAAGGAAGGATAAATCATATATTCCTTTTGACTCCCTTTTGTGATATAATGTGGGCTTTATATTTTGTTAAAGCTGAATATATTCGGTAATAACTAGATTCTTCCAATAAAATCTATTTTAAAGGAATTACAAAATCTCTAAGTGAGCATGTCAGGTTATGTATTGCTAGCACAAAACGAAACCTGATGTGGATTCTCAGTCTTTATTACTCAAAGCATCCAGTAGATGGAAGCCTTTCCCTTTTAAAACTTAAAGCTGCTTCAAAAGCATGCAGTCACATTTGCTATTCCCTTCCTGGAAAAAACAGGTGCTCTCCCAAGAGCATATCAGAAAGACCACAATTTACGTGATTTGTAAGTGGTTTGAAAATTGTATTATTAACGTCAAGTTGTTTTGACCCCCATGAGGTGAATGAGAATGGGAAGAATAAATCGATTGATTCCTGAAGCTAGTCTCTTGGTGGCTGTGTGAGTTTGTTTGTCTTCCTGCATTAGTGTCCACATTCCTGTTGTCCTTTTTCAGTGATAAATTTCCCAGGCTAGTGGTTACATCTCTTCCCATCCATTATTGTTCCTTGGAAGCAAGCCCCCAATGAGCAGAGAAGGACATTCTAAATCAGATCCTCCTGGAATGAGCAAAGGAAAGTAGCCCAGGGTTTTTCCAGAGGGTAACACTAAAGCACACAGAATGTTTCCTCCTTGTCCCTATATATATAGCTCTATCTTTTTATCTTGGGCCTGTCCTCTATCTTCTTACCAGTCTTAAGTATTATTTCTGTGAACATCCATAGATTGTACTTACACTTCCCTGTCCAGGAAATGAATGACTGTATTCTAAATGACTGATCAGATTTAATAATCGAGATTAAATAACTATCTATTTGAATGGTTATTTAGCTTATTGTCTTTTTGAAAGATAATTAAAACAAAGGTAGTTAAAAAAATAAAAATCTGGGCTTGCAGCATTTCAAAGCACAGTATAAGCTGGATTTTTTTGTTAGTTCAAACCTCAATATGGAATCAACACTTCGTCAGAGAAGCCACACTTTTCTTTAACTGCAAAAGGGGCAGCTGAATGATGTTTCCATGTGTTTACAAGTCGTAACTAATGAAATAATTATGTGCAATGACAACCTCTGCTGGTATAGCTAGGGTACTCGAAATCAACTTTACATACTTGCCATCGAATTACATCATAATTAGGTATTTAAGAGTTCTCCCCCTCTTTTTTTCCTTACTCAATTCTGAAGTATATAGTTCAGCTTTAATGTAGACCTTCTCTCTGGTAAAGGCTTCTAACTCTTCCAACTGCTCATCAGTTTTCCTTGTACTAAACAAGAACCATCAGCTCATGTTTCATTGAAAACTCATTTAACTGTCTCTCCATATGCCTTTAAGGACAAAAAGGCAATTATGCTTAATTAAGATTTGAAAAACAACCACCACCACAACTTCTCCAAATTAATAATTTGTAAGTATTCCTTCTTCAACAAAGGGGGATCTGGGTAAAGTATTTGCATGATGTTTGCCTAGTATTAGGAATTCACCCTATATCTCAGTGGCCCTCAGCAATACAGATAATAAAATCATATTACCAATTTGCAAAATGGAGGTTTCAGACTCCCAGTCACAACCTCATTTCTATACTGCACAAGAGTGAAGAAAGAAGGAAGCCGGGAAAGGAAGAAGGCTGGGAGTAAAGACAGTATTTTGTGTTATAAGTGGTGAACTGTCTCAGCTGATAAGTCTGAAGGAAGAACTCACTAAAGGCTTTGAGGAGGTGTAGCAAATTTTGAATACAATGTTAGCCTCACATCTTGAGATCAAAAAATGGCACTCTGATGCATGAAATCTTAAACAAAATAAAGCAAAACATAAACAAAACCCACAGAGCTCTATTTTTGTTATTGTTCACACTCTGTAAGAATCCGTAAAAGTCCTTAAAACACTACTCCTTCCACACTTGTAAGCTGCTATTACAAGGCCAAGGGAAGACTTGTGCCGAACATGGGAAAAGGTTTGCTGTTACTACTTTGCAATCAAAACCTGTTTCATGTCTTTTGACTTAACAATTATGGAAGTAAAGGCAATGTAAAAAACAATGGAAACGTGGGATGCTATTTTAAAAACAGGTCTGATTTTTATACAAGATCTTTTGAGGGCAAAAAGTCCAAAGTCCAGTGATGAAATTATCTGTTCTATCCCTTACTGTTTACATGGTCCAAAAAGATATATTGTTTGTTGAAGATGTCATTTTTCTTAGCAGATTGAAAGTCTGAACTAGACAGCTCTTAAGGTTTTGAATCTGAATTTAAAATTATCTTCAAGGTTTTGAATGATCAAGACATGACAGACAGAATCAAAGATGAAGGGAACAGAAAAATCCTGGTGCCATTATGAGGCAAGCCTCAATGTAAACAGTGAGTATATATGTATAACACAACCTCAGTTTTCTTATAACAGGTTTTGTATTTACTTTGGTAATTAGCAAAACTAAATTTAATGTATTTTTTTCCTTTTTAATAGTGTTTCCTCATACTGTACCAGATGTCTTAATTTCAGCATCTGGAATAAATAAGTGAAGGTTTACCATAAAATGTATAAACACTGAGGAAATATTTTTGCACATGATTCTTTTTATAACTTTTCATTACTCTAATTGACTTTGATGTTAAAGTATTTAAAATATTTTGACTTTTTAAAACCAAAATTTTAGGTATCTTAGCTCCTAGGAATAATGTCCTTTGAAAAGTGTTCTAAAAATTCTTTTGACAGTATTAATGATGAAATAAATCAAGTTTATCTTTTAACTTATTTTAAAATTATATTGAAAAGGGAAACAAGTAAATGGAGCTTATACAATTTTCATGATTTAAGTATATCTGTAAAAGAAATGATTTTTTTTTCAAACATAGAACAATGTATGCACACTGAAAACGCAAATATGCTGAAAGGGAAGAAGAATAAAATGTAATAATCACAATTTCCCTACCACAAAATAAGAATAATTAACATTTTATCATCTTACTTTTTATTTTGTATTTTTCAGCTAGCTGAATACATACTGTATTTTGTGTTCACGTTTTTTATATTTTACCTCATTTCCTAAGACATTTCTTAATAAAATACACCTTGTAAATATTTCAATGGCTGTTTTAGTTGATTGGTCCCCTATTGTTGACTGTTAGATTTTATCCTTGTGCAAGTATTATTACAAATGACATTGGGATGAATGAATTTGTACATAGAAATCTGAATGCAAACTTATTTCTTAACAGGGCTCCAGGGACCAGAAATCTATTTTCTATCGCCTTTAGTTGTTAGGAAAAATTTGCAGCCACACAAATCAATCAGTACATCAGGAGGATTACAGGATTCCTCCATATGCTCAGGTCTTGATCTCTTTGGATTACAACCCTGAGCACATTCCATTCCTCTCTTGAACTAGACAAATATCAAATTAGTTTAACAATAATATCTCACTCAATTTAGTGAATTTTGGAGGCTGAAATAAACCATTTTTTCTCTTTACAAATTCAGGTAACTTCTTTACAATCTGAAAAAAGACTAACTTTTTTATGAAGCCGTTACGCTTTAGAATCTTCAAAGCTTTCTGTACTATTCATCGAAAAGTAGCCTTCTATATTTCCCATTCGTGATGAGAGCATCTCTTCCTCTCTAATATGCTGTAATAACTTACTGAATATTAGTTTAGGCAATGAATTTCCATTTCACTTATGTATTTGTCGATGTCAGGTATAAGTGGTTAAAATCCTATTCTTAAACTTTGGAAAGTTGTGTATGAAACAGATTAATAGATTGTACATTCTTATTTAACTAAATAGAGGATAGGTGAGTATTTTTATGTACATGTTGACTTATCTCCTGATCATAATGACTCCAAAAGATTAATGTTTCTTTGGGAAATTAAGATTTAATTAAAGCAAAAAACAAACAAAAACAACCTTAAGGTCTTGTTTTCTACCTCTTCCCTACTCAGAATCAGAATATAGGTACAAAACAGTTAAGATGAGTTTCTTCATTGGTGAAAATGAAAATGCCTACCTTTGTTACCATCAGATATGATTTCTATAATTATGCAGTTTCTGTCCCCTCTGCCCTCTTCAAGGAATTTCCTTTTGCTATTGTTTCCTCTTAATCCTGAATCATCAATTACTCTCCCTCTATGCAGGATTTTCCTCATGAATTCATAATATCCTCTTGTATTTCATATTAAAAAAAAACAATCAAGCCTATAGTAATAACAACATATACTTTTCTTGTTACATGATCACCCCTCTGCTTTCTGTCACACACACTCAAAAACTTCTAGAAACATTTGTTTATAATAATGATTCTCAATGCTGGCAGCAATATTAGAATTACCTGCAAAGTCATTAACAATACTCCAGCTTCAAAAATACTTTCAAGCTCATCCCTGGCACTGGAAATTCTCTAAAATTCCACAGGTGGATCTAGGATTGAGGTACCCTAGCCTATGTTGTCATTTTCCATTTCCACACTTCCTGTTCTGCCTTCAATCTCCATCAACACCACTCTATTGAAATTCCACTAAGCAGTCACCAATGGCTTCCATGTAACCTGATCTCATAGTCACTTGTCTTCATCTTACCTTCTCAGCAACATTTCACACAGGTGCCTATTCACTACTTGCCAGCTTATCTTTTCTTGGCTTCCATAACACCACACTCTTGGTTTTCTATCATTACAGCCATCCTTGGTTCTCTTTGCTGGTGCCTCCTCTTGGTTGGCCTTCTAAATGCCATGCCTTGAGACTCAACTCTGAGACTCTGTTTGGTTTCAATGGAAACTTTCTCCCTAGGGCATCTCATTTAGTCCAGTGGATTTAAATACTAGCTGTATATTCCAAATTGTTATATGGATCTAAATATAAATTAAGTATAATCAAAACAAAAAAAGGAAAGAAAAAAATAACTTGGTGTCTTCTTAAAGCCTCCACCAGATACTTCACAATTCTGGAACACAATGGTGCATTTACTGATGACTTGTGATTTGAAGCCAGTAAAATCTGAAGGAAGTCAAGGAGAGTGGTACCCCAGAAGAATCTTGTTGCCCTTTAATACCTCTTACCAGTTACCAAAAAGTTAAGAACTTTGGAGGCTGTCATACTCAGGTAGTAATTACAATAGTCAACATTTACTGAGAGTTTCCTCAGTCCCAGGCCCTGTTCCTATAACTGTATGATACAGATGTTAAGTTCATTTTAGTAATGGGAAAACTGAGCCAGATAAATCCATTACCTGTGCATCATCCAATAACAAGGCAATGGCATAAACAGAATTAAGAGATGATGTATCTGACTCCAGAGCTGTGGCTCCCCATCTCTGCATTAGGTCAGCTCCATCCACCTCCCTGCCTGTGCACCATTCCTCTGAAGTTAAAACCCTTTACGTTTTACTCTACAAATAATGAAGGTCTTAGGGAGAAATGTGACTAGAGAGTCTCCATTAAAAAAGGTTTTCATGCCACAGAGGTGGCACCCATGGTTTTTGGGAAAAGACAGGCCTGCATCTGGTCAGCCACACCTCCACAGAAGGATTCGCTACCACCTCAGTGTTGGCAGAGATTTCTATCCTGTGGTCAGCTTTGTCTGAGCCATACTGGCTTTTGCACTACCTAATCTCTCATAAGAAGCTCATAGTTAGAATACCGCAATAAAGGAAAAGGAGATGTATGTAGGTTTCTCACTATGGAAAAGTTATAATTTGTGATAGCAAATCTGTGAAATTGCCTTTTTGTCATCAGAGCCAGAGATTTTTTTTTTTAACATATTTTATCCAACTTATCCATTATCTTTTAATCAAAGTGAATTCACTGGAGCTATATACAAATGTTTATTCTAAAAAAAATTACTCACATTTCAATGTCCATTGTTGGCCCAAACCCAAGCTTTCTAGTTACACTAATTCGTTGTTTTGCTTTTCAAACACTTATTTTTATTCCACTACAGTTCTGAAAATACTGTGAGAATCTATCATAAATTGTACTTTATTCTTAAACTTTTTTCTCCAAGTATTCCCATTTTCCATGATAAATGTTTTCATCCATAACTGCTTTTGTTCCATAAATTATTCTGTTTCAAGAATTATTTATGCCTGTCATTTAAAAACATGTTTATAGATAATATCCACATTTCTACTATCAATAGAGAAATTGACAAGGTCATAAAAACAGTCTTTTAAATTATAAGCATTAATAGCTTCTAGATATTTTTATAGTCAGGCTCTGCCAAAAGATTCTGTTCATGTTTGCAATAGGAACCGTGAAAATGTGGAATTTTCTAAAATATCAGATTGAGAAGGCCAATCCTATCGTTATTTTATTTTATACTCTTGAAATGGTATTAAGTAATGAAATTTTATGTAAGATTAAAGAACTATGCTGACCTTGGGCTTCAGAATGTAAATTGTGTTCTCACAGATTGCTGGAAATGCCAGCTAGGGTTTTCAGTAATGCTTTCTGACTTCTCAGGTAGGAACATAACCTGCTCTATGTAACTAATGGCTAATAAAATTATGCTTTCTACTGCCTGGCCTACTTCTGGACCATTTGCTCATATCAAGTCCCTTTTTACTTTTTTAATCTTTATTTTCTTGGGATTTTTTTTTTCACTTTAGGAACTGAATCTAGAGAGGGGACTGATAGAGTTATCAATTTTTCCAAATAGATAAGGGCTATTAACATCTTGACCTCCCTTGTTCCCCAGTAGTTATTTTTAGAATGATCTTGCTTATGTTTGTATCACTTATGTTTTCTCTCTTCATTTATGGTTTACATCTCACCTATTTTATAACCAGAAACTCTCCATACAGCATAAAGTGAATTCTGTTTTTACAGCATTATATAATTTCATTTTGTTTAAAAAGGAGTTAACTAAAATAAATGAACATAAAAAGAAAGCATCAATGAAACCTTTTCATTTCAGTGTCCAATATAGTCTAAGGGAGACTATTACATGGTATTTCTTCTTTTACATCATTCATAATCCAGTCTGATCAGTCTATGTGCTCACCTTACATGTGAGTCCTTGTACCTTAAGTAACATCTGGAATTGACTTATTTGGTCATCTGATTAAAACTTGGACTTGCTTTTTTGTTTAACTATACTCTCCCCCTTCCCTCTTCTCTAGTGATCTCTTTCCACACAGGGATCATAGTTGTACTGCAACTCTGTTTCTATCCATCTTACAGAGGAATTCTTCCCATGGTGCAACAAATCCTGCTCACTTGACAGATAACCTCAGTTCTCAGCTGAGAATTATCACCTGATTAACACTGCAACACAAATTAAAAGAATTTGTGACATATATAACACATTTTAGAAATTAATGCTCACTTGGAGCAGATTTGAATTTGCTTTAACACATTGCACTTGATATCTCAGTCTAAAAGAGATGTCAGATGGTTTACTCAATCTTGTTACAAGGTTCTGGTTGTTTCCATCACATTCTTTAGACCTGACTTATGTCTGAGGCTGTGCTATAAATGAGCAGCAAGATGCTGATTAAATATATGTTAATTACATATATAGCAAGCAACATGTATACCCTTGTATTTATAGACTATTATATACATATATGTAATACATACATATATGCAATATTTTTTCTAAACTATGTATTTTAGACAAAGATACAGAACTTTGAAAACTTTTGAAAAGACAGGAATATTTTATTTTAAATGCAAATATCTGAATATCAGATTATGACTGTCTGCATCTGGGATATTTATTAGGAGTAAGGAAGAAGAAAAAGAAGAGAATAACTTTGGCTGTGTTATGACACTAAATCCTTCCTAATAGCTTTGGCATAAATCAATGTTAAATGATGTATGTGCACGCAATCAGTAAAAAATTTGATGTATTATTAAGATTAATTACAGGAACACATCAACAGGCTTCAGTTCTCATCAATGATATTTATTTCTTAAGTACTCTAGTGGAAGGGATGAAAGTCTTTGATGATTGTCAATAGCACTGACTTCATACTAATGGCCAGAGGTCTAGGTCTCTTCACTAGGCTGATGTTGGGTCAGGTTTCTGTGGAGGAAAATAACTCTTTACTCTTCATATTGAAGACATCCTTCAGAAAATTTGGCTGCTAAGGGATATTTCCTTTTACAGAGATAGTTCCTCTTATGTAGTAAGTAAGACTCATTTAGTCAGTTAATCAATCTAATTACATTTATTGAATATCTAACAGGAAAGAATGCAGACAATGGAACCGTGAGTCGATGACTGTTTCCACTTGCTCTGAATAAAGCTAGTGGAGAACTATTTCCTTACTTTAGTCAAGTCTTAATTCATCTATAGGATGATCTTGTCGTAGAAGTTCACTTCACTTTATGAAATAGACATATTGTTTGCAAATTAAATCTTAATTTTATTGGTAAAACTTACCCTTTCAAACAATTTTGGGATGAATCATAAAAATGTACAGATGAAATTATGGGAACTTTTTATAGTAACAACAGCACATTCTAGCATAAAGTCAAAGTTTTTCATTCCCTATTTTTTAAATATTTGCAATTTATAAATAGAGCACAACTATATTTTTCCTTTCGTCTTTGATGGTGGTGTAGCTGTGTTTCTCTGGTTGACTTAAATTGAAGGGTATGCTTGGGAATTACTTGTATGAACATCATTTATATTCAACAATTGATTGTGACTTGCTTAGGGAAAAAACATCCATTCTTGTAAACCCAGAGACTAAAGTTGTAGTATAATTGAGGGTTTAGCAAATAGAATAAAAGGATAAATAAAGCTTCTATGAAGTTAATGAGTTTACTCATTTGAAAAGAAAAGAGCAGAATGGGAAAATCAACCCAACTAGGTGGGATTCTAATTTTCATGTGAAAATTAAATGATGTTAAACTAGTTTGTCTAGTGGGTGCTAAATTGGCCTTATATTTTTGCAAAAAAACATAAGAATGCAAATGTATATAAAAAGTGAAGGATAACTGCCTGGCTTGGTGGCTCATGCCTATAATCCCAGAACTTTGGGAGGCCAAGGCAGGCGGATCACTTGAGGTCAGGTATTCGAGACTATCCAGGCCAACATGACATAACCCCGTCTCTACTAAAAATATAAAAATTATTGAATAGGAGTGGTGCGAGGGGGAATCCTTGTCTAGTGCCAGTTTTCAAAGGGAATGTTTCCAGTTTTTGCCCGTTCAGTATGATATTGGCTGTGGGTTTGTCATAAATAGCTTTTATTATTTTGAGATAGGTTCCATCAATATCTAGTTTATTGAGGTTTTTAGCATAAAGGGCTGTTGAATTTTGTCAAAGGACTTTTCTGCATCTATTGAGATAATCATGTGGTTTTTGTCTTTGGTTCTGCATATGTGATGGATTACATTTATAGATTTGCATAAGTTGAACCAGCCTTGAATCCCAGGATGAAGCCTACTTGATCGTGATGGATAAGCTTTTTGATGTGCTGTTGCATTTGGTTTGCCAGTATTTTATTGAAGATTTTTGCATCAGTGTTCCTCATGGATACTGGCCTGAAGTTTTCTTTTTTAGTTGTATCTCTGCCGGGTTTTGGTATCAGGATGATGCTGGTCTCATAAAATGAGTTAGGGAGGATTCCCTCTTTTTGTATTATTCAGAATTGTTTCAGAAGGAATGGTACCAGTTCCTCTTTGTACATCTGGTAGAATTCTGCTGTAAACCCATCTGGACCTGGACTTTTTTGGTTGGTAGGCTATTAATTGCTGCCTCAACTTCAGCCCTTGTTATTGGTCCATTCAGGCAAGAAAAAGAAATAAAAGATATTCAATTAGGAAAAGAGGAAGTCAAATTGTTTCTATTTGCAGATGACATGATGGTATATTTAGAAGACCCCATCATCTTAGCCCCAAATCTCCTTAAGCTGATAAACAACTTCAGCAAAGTCTCAGCATACAATATCAATGTGCAGAAATCACAAGCATTCCTATACACCAATAACAGGCTAACAGAGATCCAAATCGTGAGCAAACTCCCATTCACAATAGCTACAAAGAGAATAAAATATCTAGGAATATAGCTAACAAAGGATGTAAAGGACCTCTTCAAGGAGAACTACAAACCACTGCTCAAGGAAATAAAAGAGGACACAAACAGATGGAAGAACATTCCATGCTCATGGTAAGGCAGAATCACAACCATGAAAATGGCCATACTGCCCAAAGTAATTTATAGATTCAACACAATCACCATCAAGTTACCAATGATCTTTACAGAGCTGAAAAAAAACTACTTTAAAACTTCATATGGAACCAAAAGAGGGCCCACGTAGCCAAGATAATCCTAAGCAAAAAGAGCAAAACTGGAGGCATCACCCTACCTGACTTCAAACTATACTACAAGGCTACAGTAATCAAAACAGCATGGTACTAGTACCAAAACAGAAATATAGATCAGTGGAACAGAACAGAGGCCTCAGAAGCAACCTCACACATCTACAACCATCTGATCTTTGACAAACCTGACAAAAACAAGCAATGGGGAAAGGATTCCATGTTTAATAAATGGTGTTGAAAAAATTGGCTAGCCATCTGCAGAAAACAGAAACTGGACCCCTTCCTTACACCTTACACTAAAATTAACTCCAGATGGATTAAATATTTAAACATAAGACCTAACACCATAAAAACCCCAGAAGAAAACCTAGGCAATACCATTCAGGACATAGGCGCAGGCAAGGACTTCACGAATAAAACACCAAAAGGAATGGTGACAAAAGCCAAAATAGACAAATGAGATCTAATTAAACTTAAGAGTTTCTGCACAGCAAGATAACCAATCAATCATTAAGGTAAACTGGCAACCAACAGAATGGAAAAACATGTTTGCAATCTACCCATCTGACAAAGGGCTAATAGCCAGAATCTACAAAGAACTAAAGCAGATTTACAAGAAAAAAACAAACCCATTCAAAAGTGGGTGAAGTATATGAACACTTTTCAAAAGATGACATTTATGAGACCAACAAACATATGAAAAAATGCTCATCATCACAGGTCATTAGCAAAATACAAATCAAAACCACATTGAGATACCATCTCATGCCAGTTAGACTGGCGATCATTAAAAAATCTGGAGACAACAGATGCTGGAGAGGATGTAGAGAAATAGGAACACTTTTACACTGTTGGTAAATTAGTTCAACCATTGTGCAAGACAGTGTGGTAATTCCTCAAGAATCTAGAAATAGAAATTCCATTTGACCCAGCAATCCCATTACTGGGTATATATCGAAAGGATTATAAATTGTTCTGTTATAAAGACACATGCACCATTGCACCACTGTTTACAATAGCAAAGACCTTAAACCAATCCAAATGCCCATCAATGACAGACTGGACAAAGGAAATGTGGCACATATACACCATGGAATACTAGGCAGCCATAAATAACAATGAGGTTGTGTCCTTTGTAGGGACATGGATAAATCTGGAAACCATCATTCTCAGCAAACTGACACAAGAACAGAAAACCAAACACCCCATGTTCTCACTCATAGGTGGGTGTTGAATAATGAGAACATATGGGCACAG
>PVKP010010956.1:0-63052 GCA_004027715.1 Plecturocebus donacophilus
TTTCTTTCTCCTTTTCTTTTTCTAAAATCTCTTCCTCTTTCTTTCTCTCTTTCATTCTTTTTATAAAAAAAAAAAAAAAAGAAACAGGCACGTTCAGATTATCTGTTTCTTATATGAGTTTTGGCAGGTTTTGTCTAAGAAAACAGTGTACATACCTTAATTTAAAAATACTTTAGACCAGGTGTGGTGGCTCACGCCTATAATCCCAATATTATGAGAGGCTGATGTGGGTGGATTGCTTGAGCCCAGGAATTCAAGACCGGCCTGGGAAACACAGGGAGACACTGTCTCTACATAAAATTTAAAAATTAGCTGGATATAGTGGCACATGCCTATAACAGCCCCAGCTACTCAGGGACTGAGGTGGGAGGATCACTTGAGTCTGGGAGGTTGTGGCTCATACCCATAATCCCAACTCCTTGAAAGCCAAGATGGTAGGATCACTTGAGACCAGGAGTTCAAGACCAGCCTGGGCAACATAGGGAGACCTCGTCTTTACAAAATAAAAAATAAACCTGGCTGGGTATGGTGGCACATACTTGTGGTTCGAGCTACTTAGGGAGGCCAAAGTGGGAAGATGGCTTGGACCCGGGAGGTTGAGTCTACAGTGAGCTATAATTATGCCACTGCACTTCAGCTTGGGTGACAGAATGAGACTCCATCTCAAAACGAACAAACAACAACAACAAAAACCTTACTGGTAAAAAATGCTGACCCAGAGTTACAAAGTCACATGCTGTTGGAATGTTGGGAAAATGGCACCTACAGATCTGCTCAATGCAGAGTTGCCACAAACCTTGAATTTGTAAAACATGTGGTATCTGCAAAGTACACTAAAGTGAAGTGCAATAAAATGTGGTGCATTTGTATTGTTTTTGGTAATGAATAGAGATACATTTTAGTGAAATCATATATCGTGAAAATCTGTCAGTGACCTGGCCATCTTTCACGTGGTTTCTCTAGCTCAGCATAATTATTTTGAGATTCATCTTGTTTCCTAAAAGAAATAATAATAAAAGAAAAGAAAAAGAAATTTAAAAAAGAGAGATTCATCTACATGGTTGCATGTATCAATAGTTTATTCCATTTTATTGCCACATTGTATTCCATTCTAAGGGCATACCATGGTTTGTTTATTCACTCAGATGGCCATTTCGGTTGTTTCCCTTTATGGCTACTGTGAGTAAAGCTGTGAACATTTGTGTTTTTTTGTTGTTGTTGTTTGTTTGTTTTGAGATGGAGTTTTGCTCTTGTTGCCCAGGCTGAAGCTGTGAACATTTTTGAACAAGTCTTTGTGTGGACATAGGCTTTCCTTTCTCTCGAGGCACAAAATTGCAAATCACCTGACACCTTACAGTAAGGCAAGAGGTCTGTGCAGGTGCTGAAAGATGAGTAAGCAGATTATGGGAGGGACACAGAAGTAACTGCAGGTGCCAGAGCAGACGATCCAAGCACAGGCGCCAGGCATTGGAGTGATGGCACACTTGATTTCAGGCTTTTTTCTTTTAATGGGCTTTTCATTTTCTCTCAAGATAATGTCCTGAATCTTTCTGGTCCTATTCCAACCTCTCACATTATACCCAGTTTCCCTGTGCCAGGGCCATTAGCTGTGTCAGATCCTGCTCTTTTCTCTAAGGAGAATAAAGATATGTTGCAGATTTGGTGCAAGGACTCACATGTGCAGTCCACATGTGTTACTGTGTGTAATCCTTCCAGGAACCCCACAAAGGAGGTACCGTTACCATCCCCACCAAGGTTTAAGGAAAACAAGGCTCAGAGAGGTTAAATAACTTGCTCAAGATAGCACAGCTAGTAAGTGATGGGTTAGATGTTGAACCAGACTTAAGAACTGGCACTTTGAATCTCAATATTATGATTAATATACCCTCATTGAAAAGCTAGATCATGTATGACATTTAAGATGTCATTTTTAACTGTTCTCCCCATCATCTAGTTAACTCTTGTATTCCTAACTTACTGTGTCAGACCAGTGGCCTTGTCCCTGGTAGCCCCACTAGTTCAGATCACCCTGGGCATTATTGCCAGCAGCAGGTCCTGTTATCCAGCGTGCTGCGGCCCTTGTACTTAATTAACTCCCACTGGGCTGTGAGCACAGCACAGGTGCGGGCGCCATCCTTTGCTAGCCGGACTGTCCACCTCCTCAGAGTGCCAGGTGCTCAGTGATGGTCCCTGAATGAACCAGGTGAATGAATGGATGAGGTACATTATCAGATGTGAATATTCGTCATCAGCTTTATTAAGGTGTTTATGTCAGCTCTATTAACTTGTTATTTACATCAGTTTTATCGAGAGTATCTATTTATTTGTTTATTTATTTATTGTTTGAAGACAGGGTTTCACCATGTTGGTCAGGCTGGTCTTGAACTCCTGACCTTGTGATCCACCTGCCTCGGCCTCCCAAAGTGCTGGGATTACAGGCGTGAGTCACCACGCCCGACAAGATTATTTATATATAGGAAGGTTCACAGATTCTAAGCATACAGTTCAGTGAATCTTGACAAATGTATGCCATTCTGTAACCACAGCCACATCAAGGTACAGAATGTTTCATCACTCTAAGATCCTCTCCCAGCCCTTGCCGTCAATCTCTTGCTCCACCCCCCAGCCCCTGGCAACCCCTCTCTGTTCTGTTTTTCTGTCCTTATAGTTTTACCTGTTCTAGAATTTTAGACAAATGGAATTATATAATGTACAGTCTTTTGTGGATGTCTTATTTAACATAACAATCCTTTTGAGATTCACCTGTATTGTTGCTTGTATCAGCAGTTCAGTGTATGGTTTTAAAACCACCTTAAGGCCTGGCATGATGGCTTATGCCTTAAACCCAGCACTTTAGGAGGCCGCAACGGGTGGATCACAAGGTCAAAAGTTTGAGACCATCCTGGCCAAACATGGTGAAACCCCATCTCTACTAAAAATACAAAAATTAGCTGAGCGTGGTGGCACACGCCTGTAGTCCTACCTACTTGGGTGGCTGAGGCAGGGGAATCACTTGAAACAGGGAGATGGAGGTTGCAGTGAGCCAAGATCGCGCCACTGCACTCCAGCCTGGCAACAGAGCGAGACTTTGTCTCAAAAAAAAAAAAAAAAAAAAAAAAAAACACTTTAAATATTTTTTTGGAAATAGTCCAGAGATAGCTGGTCCTACTAGATTTAGACTCATATGGTAAGTTAGAGCAGTGGTCCTCCAGGTGTGCCTTTGGCACTCTTGCAGTTCCCAGATCCTTGCAGAGGGTCTGTAAGGTCAGACTGGTTTCCATAATAACACCAAGGTGTGATTTGCCTGTTTTCACCCTCCTCTCATCGGTGTGCAGTGAGGTTTTCCAGTTGATACGTGATATGTGGATTCATAGCAGATTGAGTGCAGATAGGAGACTCCATCTTTCTGTTAAGCTCTCTGGCTTGGAGAAATTTATAGAAATGTTAATGCCACTCTTCTCATTAAAACTTTTTAATTTTTTTTCTTCCCACTAAAATTTTTTTGTATTGGAAAATTATTTTTCATAACAAATGTTATTTATAACAACATGTAATGGATTGCTATTACTAGATAAATTAATAGACATTTTAAAATGTCTTATTTTTAACTTCTCATATGACAGATCATAAATATAAACTGTTTATGACTGTCTGTCATATGAGGAGTTAAAAAAGCAGTTCTTTTAGCAGAAGCTCTATGGGTTCCTCAATTTTATAGAGTAGAGAAGTCCTGAGACCAACGAGTTTGAGAATCACTGAGTTAAGATATTTTTGAAAGGGAACTGGGGACAAAATAAGAACTCCAGAGCTGGAGAGGAATTAGAAGAGGGTCATGAGACCCTGGGCTAGTACCCTAGCTTGAGGGGCCTGGAGAAGGATCCTCTGTTGACCGCGTATGGAGGGCCTCACCCAGGCATAAATCTAAGGACACACCGTGCCAGCTCTTAGCCTCCTGCTCTCCGAGGACCTGGTCAGGCAGGTTCTGTTGATGTCCTTGCTGTACGTGCTTCCTACTAGGAGCTAATGAGTAACCTACGCGTGCCTGCAGTTGTCTCACAGAAGACTGACCAAGAGGCATCGGGAGGCTGCTCTTTCCGGATATGAGGTTACAGCTGGGGTCTGTTGTCAGATTGGGGGCGCTTGTAGGGTCTGCTCTCTGCTGGATTCTTCGGCAAGGGCGAATGTAAGAAATCATTAGCTATTTCTTTGTCTGTTAAGAAAAAAATTCCTCTTACCCCCAGTAGAGTTCTCAGCTCAAATTAAAATACTATCTAAAATAATTACTTTAGCAAAGGCAGGTGGGAGGCTACTTTTATAACTGGCAGTATCCCTGTGGAAAAAAAAATACTTGTGGCACTTGTTTAGGAATTTTGACAACACTGTTAACAAACTACAGCAAAATGGCACCTACTGCCTTTTGACCTATTCGTTGCTTTTTTCTTGCAGGCGAAAGGGCCTGTGGTTGCGCCTGAGGAAGATACTTCTCTGTGTTTTGGGGTTGTACATTGCCATTCCATTTCTCATCAAACTATGTCCTGGAATACAGGCCAAACTGATTTTCTTGAATTTCGGTAAGTGGTATGTGTCCATTTTTCCTTTAATTTTAGTAAGGGTTCGTTTTCATGATGATGTCTGATTTTGGTGGGAGTCTTTTTACTTTAATGAAAATTTAGTTTACACACAGTGAAGGGCACAGACCTTAAGTGTACAGTTTCTATCTTTAGAGAGAAGTAGGTAAAGCTGCCACCCAGATTGAGAAACAGAACGCTTCTACTACCCAGAAAGGTCCTCGTGTCTCTTCCCAGCTGGAGGAGTTTCTGTCCTAGCGTTGCTCTCCAGTGCTGGATTTGCGTCCACAGAAGATTGCATTGCACTGGGGGCCCAGTGTGTCTTTCTTTCGCTGAGGCAGTAAAAATGTTGACAACGTGGGAGGTCAGCTGAAGCCGTCATATTGGAGGTGCCTTGGCAGTTGTGCGTTCTAGGAGCCTAGCTGTCCTTGGAAAAGATAACCACTGAAAAAAATAATATCTTTAAAAAAATGAGGCCTTTTTTCTTTCTAAAAAAAAAAAACTAGTTTTTTGTACGCTTAAAAATCCAGATATGCAGTACTTTGGTTTCTGTGGAATTTTGTGCTGGCCTTGTAGGTATTGTAGTCTCCTTGAGTGAACTTGGACCTTGTGTGTTTTTTCACGCTGTGTATATACTTTTGGAGATGTAGGAGGAGAAAGGTACAGAAGTGTCAGGCCCATGAGGTCGAAGGCAGAGGCTCTGGGCACACGGCCCTGGGAACAGTCCTGCAAGTGAGGCTCCAAGGAAAGGGCCGCATCTGTGGGTTCCAGGTTTGAGAACAATGGGGCTCGCACACGGTGGGTGTTCTGTGAAGGACAGCCTGAGAAGCAGGTGCAGACGGCATTAGAACAGGATGGGGCAGGGGCTCCGGGCTCACTCTGTGGCTACATTGGCCTTGTGTGTTTGGGAGTTTGAGGCTCGGGCCTGATGTTGCTGAGGCGGCAGCTGTAAACTGGTGGGATGGAAGGAGGAGGAGAGGAGGAGGCCATGGAGGAACGCAGGAGGTGCTGAGGGGCTGCAGACTCTTTCTGCAGGCATCTGGGCTTACGAGTTTGGGTGTTGAGTCTGTAGTAGACTTGATCACAGAAACTTAGGCAATGACTGGCTGAAAAGGAATTTCTGTTTTTGTTTGTTTTTATGCTGGTAGGAAGAACAGAAATTGTAAGACCCGTATTTAATAATTTGTAAATCTGAGTTTTTTTATTTGGGTATCTCAAAATTACTGTAAAACACATGTAGTGTACTAAGAGACATTTGATTTTTCTAACGGAAAAGTAGTTAAACTTATAGGAATTTTTCATCTCTAAGTTTTGCCACTTGTGAGAAGCACAAACTGAAACTGAAGCTAACAACATCCTAGAATGATGGGGTTTGTTTTTCTGACTCCAACTTTCCTTAAACGTATGCAGCACAACCCAGAAAGAATTTGGGGCTTAGGCGCAAACACGAAGCTGTGGGGCTGCAGAGTCCCCATCAGGAAACCTCAGACTTTACCCTCACGGCTTTTCCTCCTTTGCCAGCCTCCTTGGGCAGGTGCCTTTGCTGCTGGGCACGTGAGCTGGTTCTTGAAGGGACGATGTATGGGGTGCATTGCCCTATGTGGCCTGGCACACTGTGGGCTCCCAGCAAATGTTTGAATTGAATAGATTTTCTTTAGTTTGATTATTTGGGCTACTATAGACACACAGCCTACAGATTTTGCTCTGTGGGTTTCCTAAGGAGGTGGCAGACTGCTCTGAGGGAGAACTTTGGGTTCTCCTGGTCCAGACCCCATGGCATGGGAAAGGAGGGCTGGGCTTGGGTGAGGGTGGCTGAGCCTCCCAAGGAGGTACCCATCCTTAATGATTTTCTTCCACCTGTCTCCCACACTGGAGTAGGAGAGCCTACAGTGGCATTTTGTTTTGTTTTGTTTTGTTTTGTGATGGGGCCTGGCTCTGTTGCCCCAGCTGGACTGCAGGAGTGTGATCACGGCTCACTGCAGCCTCAAGCTCCCAGGTTCAGGTGACCCTCTCACCTCAGCCTCCTGAGTCGCTGGGACTACAGGCACCCATCACCACGACATCTGGTTAATTTTTTATATTTTTAGTAGAGATGGACTTTCGCCATATTGTCCAGGCTGACCTGAAACTTCTGGGCTTAAACAATCCTCCCGCCTTGGCCTCTCAAAGTGCTGGGATTACAGGTATGAGGCACTGCACCCAGCCCAGTGGTATTTTGAAAGAGATTTTTAGTTGTCAGTGTGATAAAAAGCTGTGTTACCAGCCTATTTTGAAAAGTTGACCAACGATCTAGCACCAAGGAACAGTGTCCCTGGGAGCAGCGATTGGACATTTCTTCCACCTCACCCCGCAGCCTTCTGCCTAGCCCCCACACCCCGCTCCTCCGCTGCTCCATGATGAGCTACGCCGGTTCCCAGGCCCCACTGTCCTCCCCAGGAAGCCACGGTGTGTTGTGTCAGCACGTAGGGCCCTCCCAAAGGGGCAGTGTGGATCTCTGCCCCTTTGGGAGGAAGGAGGAGCAGCATAGGGCTTGTTGGTTTTCCAGTTATAATGAGTATCCAAGGTTTACAGATCTGTGTCTGTCTCCCCGGCTGAGGGGGGAGGGTCTGTGGTATAGCCCTGCAGTGATTTGGAGTTTTGGTGCGGAGGTGGCTCTGCTCTTGTCTCCAGACAAGAAGCATGACCAGGGCATCCATTCAGTATTACAGGAAGACTAGCAATCTCTTGGGCCCCAGAACATGGTTAAAGTATTTTTAACTTCACAACAAATCTATCTGAAACCAAATTTATAAATAAGATAAATAAGCTTTTAAAAAAGCATAGCACCTATGAATTAAGGTCTTACTCTACTTTAAATAAATTTTCATAAGCAAAACATACTTGATTATTCTAAAAACAAATGAATTACCTAAAAAAGCCTGAATAGCATAAATAAGAAAATGAACATTAGTCTGAGAAAATCCTTAACACTGTACTTTATTTCCTACTGGCCTTTTTTATATGTGTCTGTTTACACACACATAAATATGTGTGCTTTTCAATACTTGTATTCACAGTCTGATTCCATCCAAAAGATGTTTGGTGAGACCCAGCATTTATGAAGCCTAGCATATCTTCCCAGCCGTTGTTTGCCTTCGGATTCAGAAGGCATCTCCTGGTGAAAGGCATGTCTTTGTTCAGAGGCTAGGGAGGGCTTTTCTGGAAATAGGTCAGATCTATTATCATGCATTTGTTTTTAAAGCAAAGGGCCAGCTTCTTTTTTTTTCCTTACCCTGAGCAATACCTGTTAACTCCTGTTATCTTTCTTTTCTTAGTCCTTTTTTTTCACATGGAAGGCCCTGTAACCTGCATCCAGTAATTGGAATTCGATAAAACCCAAATAACCAGCTTAGGCTTTCCCTTGTTGACACCACACCTCTTATGGCTGCTGATATCAAGGCTGTCTGTAACTCACAGTGATTACAATGAGACTTAGCCCTGTGTTAAAAGATGTCCATCACAGCTTAGTAGTTTTAGCCTTTCCCCCAACAATTATTTTGCAGATTAGATAAAAGAAGTATGACAGAGCAGGTTGTTTTTTATTCACTCAGATTTTTACTCTCTCACCCTCCATGGCACCCATGCATGCAGGATCCTTTCTACATCACGGCTGTTGATGTTTGGGTTGCTGGTACATGATGACATGACCAGAGGTATAGACAGTGAAAAATGGGGGAAGCAGAGTCAGAGGCCTCAGTCCCAGCAGCTCTGTGGGCCTTGCTTGCCCACGGGGCTGGGGCCTGCCTGAGGGGCTTCTGGTTCAGAAGAGCCCGTGAGAGGGAACCATGAGAGAGCTGGACCTCAGTGGCACTACCTGAAGGGGCCCACCACCCGGGCCACTCCTGTGGGGCTGCCACAGGGCTGAGCACTCTGTCCCCACCCCAGGTCTGTGGATGAAGCAGGGGCCCGGGCAGGGTGGAGTAATACTGGCCAGGTGGTTCCTGCAGCCACCCACTCTGGGGCTGTGTGATCCCTGGGACTGACCAAGCCGCATGCCTCCCATGCCACATGACGCTGGTTGGAGGTGCTGCGGAGGAAGGGAAAGTGCCCAGGTAGCGTCTGGGGGACTTCACAGCAGTCACTGTGCCTCCTTTGCATGGTTGTTTCTAAAATGAGTAAAAGCGAACTGATAGACCACCTTCCTGGAGTGAGGCCATCCTGGAGTAGAGTTTGTCTTCCTAGTTCTTAGATTTCTTGGGCTTGGAAGCTTTCTGGATTAGCTGCTAATCCTTGTAAAACACTTTTCAGTGGCCAGGGAATGCCCTCAGAACTCTTGGATCCCAAGAGCTTGGCCTCCTTCTCCAGACGCAGCACTGAGCGAGGCCTGAAGTGGAGCTGGTGGAAGCCCAGTGTCCTCAGCCCTCAAGGACACCCCCTCCCATCTGGCAGAGGCAGGATCGGCTGAGTGCGTCTGGGCGTGGGATGGGCAGTGGGCTTTAGGCGTGGATATTCAGAGTTGTGTTGAGGAAGCCACCCCCGCTCCCAGCTGCCAGATGATAGACTTGCACCCTGGCTGCAGCTCTCAGGCTCCAGAAGTGTGTGGTGAAGTCCCAGGATGGAGGCGGCAGGAGAGGGCCCTGGAGTCTGAAATGGACTCATTTCCAGTCACTCCCTTTGGTCAGGAGCCTTCTCCAGGTCCCATTACCAAAATAAAATCTAAAGTCTTATATGGCTGTGTTCTTTTTTTTCCCTGGAGATCAGAGTTTTATTATTACTCAAATCAATCTCCCATAGCCTTCAGGGATCAGTTTTTAAGGAAAACTTGGTGGGTGCAGGGAAGCCAGTGAGCTGAAAGTGCTGATGGTCAGGTTAGAGGTGAATTCATAGGGAGTCGAAGCTGTCTTGTGCTGAGTCGGTTCCTGGGTTGGGGGAGGCCACAAGATCAGATGAGCCAGTTTATTGATCTGGGTGGTGCCAGCTGATCCATCAAGTGCAGGGTCTGCAAAATATCTCGGGCACTGGTCTTAGGTTCTGCAGTAGTGATTTTATCACCAGGAGCAATTCGGGGAGGATCAGTCTTGTAGTCTCCAGCTGCATGACTCCTAAACCATAATTTCCAATCTTGTGGCTAAAATGTTAGTCCTACAAAGGTAGTCTCGTCCCCAGGAGAGAAGGAGGTTTGTTTCCAGAAAGGGATTTCCTCTTTGTTTTAAACTATAAACTGAGTTCCTCCCAAAGTTAGTTCAGCCTGTGCCCAGGAATGAACAGGGACAGTGTGGAGGCTGGAAGCCAAATGGAGTCAGAGCATATCTCTTCCACTGTCTCAGTCATAGTTTTGCAATGGTGATTTCAATCCCTCTCTTTCAGTTTTTCTTTTTCTTTTTTCTTTCTTTTTTTTTTTTTTGAGTCTTGCTCTGTTGCCGAGGCTGGAGTGCAGTGGCACAATCTCGGCTCACTGCAACCTCCACCTCCCAGGTCCAAGCAATTCTCTTGCCTTAGGCTCCTGAGTACTGGAACTACAGGCATGTGCCACCATGCCTGGCTAATTTTTGTAGTTTTAGTAGAGATGGGGTTTCACTGTGTTGGCCAGGCTGGTCTCAAACTCCTGACCTTGTGATCTGCCTGCCTCAGCCTCCCAAAGTGCTGAGATTACAGGCATGAGCCACCACACCTGGCCCCCTTTGGGTTTCATAACACCTTAATCTTAAAGTGTTGGCTAATGAAGATGGAGAAAGGGCAAAGACAGCTCTAACTTATTCCTGTTGGCCAGGGGTGTAGTGAGGGTATTTGTTTACCCCAAGGTGAGAGAAATGGAATTGCTTTGCAACTCTCTGAGCATACTCACAAAGGCCTGGCTGGGTTTCCAAGGCCTGCATGGCAAAGGCATTTGTATTGTCATCTATAATTTTAGCACTGCATTTAAGGAAACAGTGTACTGTAAGGTAAATAATGAGTACTAGGGTAAGGAGTATAATTCCCAGTTTTAAAAGTAAAGATTTGAATGCATTAGTTTGGTGACTTGTAGCACACAAAGAATTTAACATCTAGTTCAAACTGCAGGAAAAATGCAAGAACAGCTAACAACAGTTATACTATTGTGTTTTTTTTTGAAGCATAATTTTTCTCTCTCCAGCCCCCATTTTTATTAAAAAACAAATTATAGGACTGATTTGTTTGCAAAATAAACTTTAGCCTTATTATACTTGGCCTGATTATTTGCATAAAGTACAACACAAATAATAATTTTTTAC
Source organism: Plecturocebus donacophilus (assembly GCA_004027715.1). Classification (NCBI taxonomy): domain Eukaryota; kingdom Metazoa; phylum Chordata; class Mammalia; order Primates; family Pitheciidae; genus Plecturocebus; species Plecturocebus donacophilus. Next base: position 10,799 of record PVKP010010956.1, read on the forward strand.
ATAGGTTTTTTAAATTGGCTTTGATAAAACTCTGTTCCATAAGGAATCTCAGTTAAGAGTTTTTAAAAGCTGACTTTAACCATGGTTTTGTACCCTCAAATACCCATGAGTTTGGTAAATTTCTCTCCTCTTGAGGTCCTAAAATAACTTGGGGCTCCTGAGCCTGTTAGAAAGTGTCATTCTTTCTCACAGTTTAGGAACCCTGTTCAGGGACTGACCAGTTTAACCCACGGGGCTTTTATTGGCTCCACAAGTCAAGTTTGCCTCCTTAAAGGAAAGCACACCATTTCAGTCAAAGCTTTGGTAAAATAACCAGTTTCTTCAATTGTGTCCTGTTACAGAAGAGGCTGCTGCATTTCTTTTTTCTTTCTTTCTTTTCTTTTCTTTTTTTTTTTTGAGATGAAGTCTCGCTCTTTTGCCCAGGCTGAGTGAAGTGGCGTGATCTTGGCTCACTGCAGCCTCTGCCCCCTGGGTTCAAGCAATTCTCCTGCCTCAGTCTCCCAAGTAGCTGGGATTACAGGTGCATGCCACCACGCCCAGCTGATTTTTCTATTTCTAGCAGAGATGGGGTTTTGCCATGTTGGCCAGACTGGTCTCAAACTCCTGACCTCAGGTTTTCCACCTGCCTTGGCCTCCCAAAATGCTAGGATTACAGGCATGAGCCACCACACCCAGCCTGCCATTTTTCTTTTGAGAGAAATTTCTTATTAAAGTTTTGAAGATGTATTTGCTTCCTGGGGAAGAGATGGATTAAGAAGGTGGGGTATGACCTGCAGCTCTGGTGGGAGGAACTGTCTCCCCATGTGGTCTGGGACAGATGCTGAGGGAGTTTCTGGAAGGAGTGTATGTCCCCATGTCCTTGTGAGCCCAGTCTGGTGACATTTGAGGAAGTGAGGCTAGATGTGCAGTGTGCCACATGGACGTGGGAGATTCTTCATGCAACCCCTGTCTTCACCATAGACAGGTGGAGAAAAGCCAGGCCCACACTGCTCTCTGTCACTGCCTCTTTTGGGAGTTGCCATTTTATAAAGCAGGCAAATCCCACCTCAGGGTTTATGGGTTTATTTTAAATTTTTCATTTTTCTGTTAAACTTACTTTAAAGTTGTGTTCACCAAAAGCAATAAGAGTACAACGGTGGTCTGGGCATGGTGACGCCTGTAATCCCAGCACTCTGGGAGGTCGAGACGGGCAGATCACCTGAGATCGGGAGTTCGAGACCAGCCTGATCAACATGGAGAAACTCCTTCTCTACTAAAAATACAAAATTATCAGGGCATGGTGGCACATACCTGTAATCCCAGCTACTTGGGAGGCTGAGGCAGGAGAATCGCTTGAACCTGGGAGTTGGAGGTTGCAGTGAGCCAAGATTGCACCATTGTACTCCAGCCTGGGCAACAAGAGCTTAGAAAAAGGGTACAATGGTATATATAAGGAAAAAAAGTGCTCCCATTCTCCCCATACACACACTTTGAAGCTGTATGAGCAGCCTGGCTTCTTTCTGTATTTCCTCCCAGCCAGACATGGGGGTTTTCATTTGCATGTTTTTGCAATAACAGTTGGGGATACCGCACCCACACCCACACCCATGGTGACCTTGCTGCTCTCATCTGCCCACAGGTCCTGGAGGATCCTCCAGGTCTGAGGGCCCCATAGTCTTCCACAGTTTGGGGTGCTGGTTAATTTACTCACTGCCCTACTGGCAGATGACCTGATTAATGCAGAATTTCTGCTGGGCCATTGCACTGACTTCACTCTGCCCTGCATGGGTCCTGTGGATTCATCCCTCTCACTGCTCCCACACCTCACTTTCTACTGTCTTTTCTGTGTTAGGCAGCAGTCCTAGAAACTTTGGAATCCCCTTTACCTTTTTTGCCACCCAGCATTCAGTTGGTCATCAGGTCCTGCAGCGCACCATCCCCTTTCCTGCTGTCCTTGCCACTCCACCCGGCACCAGGCTCACCTGTGTTCTTTGCAGGCTCTGCCTCCCCAGCCTCCCTCCTGGCCGGCGTATCCTTCATACCTGTTGGGGATCTTTCCTTCGCTCATTTGCATCTTCTCACACCTTGAATAATCTTAGAACTTAGCGATCCAGTCTCTACACAGACATCACCCTCACTGCAGTATCTGTCCCTGCCCACGCTGGCCTGGGCCCCTACCCTCCTGAAGCTCGGCCTGCAGGTCTGGCACGATTGCAGGATTGCACAGGAAAATAACTTGGTGATTTCTGAGAGCTTCTGCAGTGTTGGATGTGGGTATGCGCATGTGTGTGTGTGCTTTTGGGTATGCACCTGTGTATTTGTGTGTATGTGGGCACATGTGGATGCATATGTGTGCACGTGTGTGTATGCATGTTTGTGTGCTTGTCTGTGTGTATGTGTGTGTGTTCATCTACTGCCAGTAATGCTAATTTCCATCTCTTTGTTTCCTACAGTGAGGGTTCCCTATTTCATTGACTTGAAGAAACCACAGGATCAAGGTTTGAATCACACGTGTAACTACTACCTGCAGCCAGAGGAAGATGTGACCATTGGAGTCTGGTGAGTGCCAGTGAGCTCTGTAGCCCCTCCAGCAGCAGGAAAAAGCTCTACTTGGCTGAGCTGGTGCTGTCTCTGGCAGTGGCTTCTGAAATGTTGTTCATTTTTATCTTTACCTCTTTCTTTTCTAAAGGGAAGATCTTAGTAAATTTGATCTTAAGATTGAGGGATGAAATGGCTTTAAACTCTGTTCCGAGGCTTTCAAAACAGCAAAGGCTTTGTGAACAGATTATTATTTCTAGAGAGTCTTGTTTTTAGGAAAAACAAAAAGCAAAAAAAGAGGCTAGAAACAGGATATAAGTGTCCAGGCACAGTGGCTCACGCCTGTAATCCCAGCACTTTGGGAGGCCGAGGCGGGTGGATCACTTGAGGCCAGGAGTTTGAGACCAGCCTGGCCTACATGGTGAAACTCTGTCTCTACTAAAAATACAGAAATTAGTCAGGCGTGGTGGTACACATCTGTAATCCCAGCTTCTTGGGAGGCTGAGGCAGGAGAATCACTTGACCACAGGAGGCAAAGGTTTCAGTGAGCTGAGTTCACACCATTGCACTCCAGTGTGGGTGACAGATGACAGAGCAAAGACTGTCTCAAAAAAAAGAAGAAAAGAAAAAGGAAAAGAAAGAGAATATAAGGGAAGAAGAGCAAACACTGGTTTGAACATATCTTTTCCAAGAACTGAACATCTAGATACTGAAAACGGTTTGATTTCTTTTCACATATAGCTTCTCACCAGCTGATGTTGATGGTGTCGGCTCTCTTCTAAGTATTTACTTTTTTAAGCCATAAATTTACGTTGAGCGTAAGTCTTGTGACTTCTGTGTCTCCTTGGAATACATTTTAATGTTTTCTTCTGTACACAAGTGGTGCTTCTGAACAGCTGAATTAAAACTGAGCAACCTCACAGTGGCATTTCCTTTTTTTCTTTGAGAAGCAAGCCTGAATCACAGCCTCTTTATCTAGCTGAGTTTATTTTTCAGTAGCCATAACATCCCTTTCCACTGTCTCAGAAAGCACTGTGTATGTGAGAAGCTTCTAAATGAAATGCTGTGAGTAGCTTCCCAGTGTGGATGAGAGAACATTCAGACATTTCTAACAGTGGTCCTTGGTAAAGAACATAAAATGAGAAGGGAGGTTTTTGTTCTTAGCAGTTGGTGCTGGGATTAAAGTCCTTCATCATTTTCTGATTTGATTTAATCTAGCATTTACTGACCAGTGTGTGTCTGTGGGACTCTTCAGGTTTCTGTCTGAAGCGTGGCCTGTTTTGCACAGAGCTGCTGAGTGGGACTTGGTCAGCCCTTCTCTTGGTTAATATGAGTCTGTCCTGTTGCAGGAGGGTGTTGATGGTGATGAGATTTAGGCTGGAAGTACTAACAACACCTGTATACATTTTCAGTTACCCAAAAAGGTTTTGTTGAGTGATGCCAAGTCTCAAGGCAGTGACAGCCAGCTGTGTGTTGGTGGATGTGGCTTCTGCCCACTCCCGTGCTCTGTGCAGTCACAATGACAGCGGGTCCCCAGGCAGCAGCAGGCCCAGCTCCCCAACTGCCTCCACCATCACTTCATCAGACCCTCCCACCAGCTTCCTGAAAGGAGGGCCTCAAAGCCTAGAGTGAGGCCTGGGGGACAAACCTGGCCATGCCTGGCCATAGCCTGTCTGCTGAGAGGGGAGGCCCAGGAATGGGTCCCTCTGCTGGCTGGGAGCTTCCTGGCTCTTCATCAGGAGCCCAGGTTTGGGGCGGGCTGGGTACTGGAAGCACATCAGCCCCCAGCACCTTCAAAATGTGCCGTCCTATCCCTCAGGTTTATAACTGTATGGGAGTGATGATCATAGTAACTAGATCCACCCCAAAATGTGATCCTCTTGAACAGATCAGAGAGACGTTAGAAATGAGATGCTGAGCAGAGGCCGGCTGCAGTGGGTCATGCCTGTAATCCTAGCACTTTGGGAGGCCGAGGCGGGTGGATCACCTGAAGTTGGGAGTTCAAGACTAACCTTACCAACATGGAGAAACCCCATCTCTACTAAAAATAGAAAATTAGCCGGACGTGATGGCGCATGCCTGTAATCCCAGCTCCTCAGGAGGCTGAGGCAGGAGAATCGCTTGAACCTGGGAGGCGGAGGTTGCAGTGAGCCAAGATCGTGCCATTGCACTCCAGCCTGGGCAACGAGCAAAACTCCATCTCAAAAAATAGAAAAGAAACGAAATGAGATGCTGAAGCTTAATATCTAGAAAATAAGAAGTTGGCCATTAATTGTTTTTAAAGATTCTTGTCACTGGTATCCAGAATGAATTTGAATACGCTTTACAGAAAAGCTATTCTTTTGGACCCTCCCCAGTGATTAACGTGTTTAATTTGGCCTGAGTTAAAACTAACCTTAGTATTTGATTTGGCCTGAGTTAAAACTAACCCTCTGAAGGAGGCTTTGGCTAGGTAGACCAACAGCTTCGGAGTGCCTGGCCAGGCGTGGACCGTGAGCAGGCCGGGAAGATGGCGCCTGCTCAACATTAGAAATGGCATCTGCGACGGCCTGGTTTCTAGTCTGGCTCACAAGCATTGGATTTGCTGAATTAGCACATGTGACAGTGTGTACTGTTTGAAATCCATTATGAGTTAAGCTGTGGACAGTTTAAGCACGGGGTTAACTGGGATGTGGGGTAAGTATGAGGAAAGTGCTGTTACCCAGGATAGACTAAGTGCTGCTTCTCTGCCAAGCCCCAGTGGTGACTGCCACAGTGCAAGCCTTTGTGGCCTGGAAGAGGCCAGTCTACCAATCAGGGAATGCTCCTGCTAAAGCTGTCAGCGCCATCCACACCACCTGCCCCCATCTTTCCCCCTGTAGTTAGATGGGGTCTGCAGCTTCCTGCTGTCGGACTTGAGTTGATTAAGTAATACCACAGGCAGTTGCCAGGATGAGGACAGAAGGAGCATCTGATCCTGTGCTCCCCTCTGCTTCTGTCTCCAGGCACACTGTTCCCGCTGTCTGGTGGAAGAACGCCCAAGGCAAAGACCAGATGTGGTACGAGGATGCCTTGGCTTCCAGCCACCCTATCATTCTGTACCTGCATGGGAACGCAGGTACCAGGTGAGGGAGAGAGCCCATCTTCACTGTGGAGCACGGCTCCTTTTTAGAGTGGGAATGTCCTGGCACAGTCTGCTGGAAACCAGCAAGAGCAAACCTGAGGTCCCACAAAATCGGGTCTACTGGCCCACTGCAATGAGGGAGAGCCTCCCAACAACAAAGGGAAAGGCAAGAGTTATTACAGGATTGGGGGAAGGCAGAGTTTAGGCGAACTTTACATGAAGCAGGGATGTATTCCTTGGGGACCAAGCATGGGAAGCTGTGTGCAGATGCCCCCTATCTGGAGCTCCAGCCTGGGTTGAGTTGGAGGAGGCTGAGTCTTGGTCAGTGGCTGAGCTCCCCAGCCAGAGGGACATGTTTTTTTTTTCCCTGTTGTAATCTAAAAGGGCACACCATCCGCTGGTATGTGATTTGGGGAGCAGGGTTTCTCTGAAAACGAGGGCTTTGGGGTCCCTCTGAGGATGGGTCATGATGGCACTTGGCTGTGGCCGCCTTGGGCCCTTGGGAATGGGCATCTCCAGCTCACTGGCAGCTGGTTTTCTCCCTATGTGTCATGTGGCCTGAAGTGGCAGGCGGATCTTTGTTACCTGTAAGATAGCTCCAGGGTGCAGACAGGTGAAGCCAGAACCCGGGCAGCCCTGGAGGAGAAGGTACGCTTCCTGGAAAAAAGGTGGCAGATGCCGAGAAGGGATGGGAGGGAGAGGCTGAAGGCAGCAGGTGCTGGGGTCCTCGCAGGCCGCCCTACAGTGAGCTCTCTGCTTCCAGCTCTGAGACCCGTGCTCACCCTAATGGACTGCTGGTGAAGTACATGCACTATCTGGTTGATCAGCCCTGCCCGATTTTATTTCAGCTGCTTTTCCTGAGTGAGTCTAACGGCTTGTCCTTTCGACTGGCTGCACTAGAGTTGCTCTCCCTGCCTTAAAGGCAGCCTGGTGCTCCTTTTACACCATGTGATTGCTGTTCAGAAGAGCCTCTTTGGGAGAGCCCAGCGTGGGTGCGGGGTGGGGGGCCGGGGAGTGGAGGGGGATGGATGCATTTTCTGAACCAAGCATTGTTTGAAAACCACCGCGGTCTTCGTGTGTGAAAGAGGCAGCCAGAAGCCAGCGCAGAGGCAGACCCAGCATGGAGACAGGGCCACTGCAGGGCCAGGGGCGAGGGCCAGTGTGGCACCAGGATGTGTCAGGGCTGGGGGCAAACATTTTATAGCAGAGCCAGCAAGGAGCCATGCTGGGCCCTTCTGGAGGGAAAAGCAGGCCTAAGTGGGTATCTGCATGGTGGAGCTGTAAAGAGGGCATTGCTGAAAGAGCCCAGTGGCATGGCTGGTGAGGTGGTTTCTGTGCCAGGGACGGCGTGGGCAGCTTCTGAATCATGCTTGTCCCGCTCAGTTTGCTTTCTTCTTTGTCTGGGACAAGCTGCAACGGGTTTCTCTTCTGCTTTTCAAAGAGCAGGCGACTACAAACAGCTCTTGCAGCATCGTTTTATAAATGAGGGAACTGTGGTTGGCTGTGAATAAAGTTCAGTTCTGCAGTGCCCATCACGTGGTTAAAAAAAAAAAGAACCTGCCTATAACTTTAGGTTAGGAATAGATGCCATGACTTTCAAGGTTTGCTGCCCGCCAACTCCTGCAGAGACTGCCTGGCTGCAGGCCTTGCCACCCCCACGTTGCCTGCTTTCTTTGTCCTGTGCATCCCCAGTGGGGTTTCACTGGTCTGCAGGATCCACTACCGGGTTTTCCTGAGGTCCAAACCCCCTAGATTCCCAGCAACTGTTCCTTTTTGCTTAATGTAGGAAATTGTAGACACTTAGCCACTGTGAACTCTACAATGATAACTGAAAATATTTCTCAGTGTTTCCTCCTTGTCTTGAAACTTATGCCTTTACTTATTTATTTTTTGAGATGGAGTCTCGCTCTTGTTGCCCAGGCTGGAGTGCAATGGCGTGATCTCGGCTCACTGCAACCTCTGCCTCCCGAGTTCGAGTGATTCTCTTGCCTCAGCCTCCTGAGTAGCTGGGATTACAGGCACCGGCCACCACGCCCAGCTAATTATATTTTTACTAGAGATGGGGTTTCACTATGTTGGTCGGGCTAGTCTCAAACTCCTGACCTCAGGTGATCCACCCACCTCAGCCTCCCAAAGTGTTGGGATTACAGACGTGAGCCACTGTGCCTGGCCTGTTTTTTTTTTCTTTTAATTTTTGAGATGGAGTCTTGCTCTGTCACCTTGGCTGGATATGCCCAGCTAATTTTTGTATTTTTAGTAGAGACAGGTTTCACCATGTTGGCCAGGCTGGTCTCGAACTCCTCACCTCAAATGATCCGCCTGCCTCGGCCTCCCAAAGTGCTGGGATTACAGGCATGAACCACCACACCCTGACCCTTTATATTTTTGTTTCTGTACTTTTGGCTTCCTCCTTCATCTCATCCTGGTCTCCTACCAGCAACACTCACAACCCCATACTTAAAATGGTGAGACCATTCCTGAGGAAGGAGGAGCACAGCTGGGGAGTATGGAGCGTGTGGAGAGGGACCCCCTCCTCCCAGGTGGCCCTTGTCACTGCTGTGGGGGTGGTCCAGGGTAACAGCTGGCCAACAACTGGAAAGAAAGCAGGAAGGAAGCCTAAATAGGCCTCAGACGAGGAAGCACAAACGGGGGGTATGTGCCGAACGGGCTCAGTCTCAGTAGTGACATGCACGTTGAAGCTATAGCTGGTGGGAGGCGACTGCTCTGGCACTTCAGGGTCTCTGTGAGGAGATTCTGGGAGCATATCCCATGCGCGGAGCATATACATGTGAAAGGCTGTACGGCAGGGTGGTCACGGAACAAATGGAAGTTAGTGTAAGGTGGGGAACAGCAGAGATGACCAGGAGATGAGGCCAGGGCAGCGTGGCTAAGCAGAGTTCTGAAGGTCAGCTGAGAGGCACGGAGTGAGAAGTGAGGGCAGAAAGTGCCCACACAGGTCCCTTGGGGCATACCCTCTGTCCACACAGGGGATCCCTGGCACAGGTAAGCTGGGAGGGGCTGGGGTGGGGTGGATGAAGCCTTGCTGTGTTTCCTTTAGTGTCTTTCTAGTTTGGGGTTGTAGGTGTGCATTACCTACTGAAAAATAAAAGCAGTCATTAAGAAATCTCCCCCAAAGTGCTAAGACCATCTGCTCCTTGGCACAGCACTGCCATAGGCAAGTGTGGGCCACTTAGGGGGACCCAAGGAGGAGGTTGCCCTCTTTCATTGGCTCCTCCCTGGTTTGGGGTACAGAGGACGAGTTGACCTGCGGCCCGACTCTGAGAAGATGCACTCATACCATGTCCTGTTTCCTTCTCCAGAGGAGGCGACCACCGTGTGGAGCTTTACAAGGTGAGTGCAGGCGGCACCCACACCTGTTCCCTGAGCTTTTCCTTCCAGGGCAGGAAGTGAAGGGAGTCACCAGACTCACAGCTTGAGAGTTAACCATTGCTGGGCTGTTTCTGTGTGAGGGTCCTCCTGCTCTGTTGCCCAGGCTGGAATGCAGTGGTGTTATCACGGCTCATTGCAGCCTAAACCTCCTGGGTCCAAACAATCCTCCCCCTTTAGCCTCCTGAGACTGCAAGTGCATGCCACAACCATACCCAGCTAATTTTTGTTTGTTTTCTGTAGAAATGAGGTCTCCGTATGTTGCCCAGGCTGGTCTTGAACTCCTGGGCTCAAACAAACCTCCCACCTTGGCCTCCCAAAGTGTTGGGATGACAGGAGTGAGCCACCATGTCCTGCCTTTTGTTGGGCAACCTTTGGGTGAGTGTGCTGGATGGTAGGGCCTTGTCTGCTCTGCTGTGACTGCCCGTCACACTGTCTCTAGGGCTCGGCCCCAAAATCAGAATGTTTGGGTATGGTAGAACAGGTGCCAATATTGGCAAGCTGCATAAAGGCATTGGAAGTTGTTCTTCAGTGTTACATTACTTGTATATAAAATGAAGAGAAACCAGGTGCTCCAGGTGCTACACTGACCGCCAGGTTGCAGGCTCACCCCAGCAGGGCGTGCAGGCGGGATTTCAGGCACACAGTGGGATCAGCTTCCAGGCACACAGTGGGAGTGCCTGCAGGGCTCCCCAGGTACAGGGAGTGCCTAGGGCAGGGTGTGCAAACCTTCACTGATGCTTGGTTGCTTGGTTTTGTTCTTCATCTGGTTGTCTTGGGTCTTGGAGCCCAAGAGATGCTGTTGGAACAGCCTCGCTCTCCTCCCCTCAGAGGGGTCTGCACTGGCCCACAGGGCAGAAGGGGTCATAGACAGAAGCAGGGGCACACCCAGCTCTGTGCTATTGGAGGATTTTCCCCCTGGAGTAAATTGCATTAAATCAAGAAAGGTGGGGAGAGTTTGAGAAGTTACTGGTCTTTCTTTGAGGTTTCTATTAAAAGCAATGATTCGCCCTGCTGAGGTCAACAGGGCTGGAGCAGGTATAGGCTCTGTGGGTGGCTAGGAGCTGTAAGGGAAGTGCAGGCTACCCTGGGGAAGCACCCAGCTCCCTCCCTAAAGAGGGGAGCAGTGATTCTGGGTGACATGATGGTGTGGCAGTCTCCCATGTTGCTCTGGGCATACCCCAGCAAGGGCACAGGGTGGGTGTGTGAGGAGTTATCTAAATGAGAGAGGTCAGCTAGTCTGTAGGGATTTAAAAAGAAAAATAACAGAAAAAAAAAAAATTGACAAATGCTCTTAAAATCCAAGAAATACTGGGTTGCAGCAAGGGTCCCCAGATGGGGTCTGTGCATGGTGTAGCCCCCCTCCTGGGGGTGTGCCATCACACTGCAGCATGGAGACCTGTCTGTCCCCAGAGGAGGCCATCCCAGAGGCTGCCCTACAGCATGAGTGGACTGCGACCTGGGAACTTGGGGAGTCTGCACCCGGCCCCCTAGTGTCTAAGCAGCAGGAAGGGGATCCTTCTTGCATTCCCAGGCAGGGATGTCAGCTGGTCCTGCAGTGGCAGTTGGCATTTGTGTTTCATAAAACCTGGTCAGGAGTCAGGCAGCATGTCACAGTCTTTATGAAGGTACCACTGCATACAAGGCACAGGCCAGAAGGCTAGATGAGTTTAGTAAGAGGCAGGCTACCCTCAATTCAGATGCTTGGATTTGTTGCCAAAGATTTTTATTTTTCACTTTACAGGTGCTGAGTTCCCTTGGTTACCATGTGGTCACCTTTGACTACAGAGGTGAGATTTCTTTTGAAAGATCATCTGAGCTCAATTCCACTGCCTCCTGGTGGTATCCCATGGGCAGGCCTCACTTGGAGAGGCTCGGAGCAGGGCCAGCGCCTGCTTTAGCTGTGCTGTGACGGTGTTCTGAGTCCTGACAAAGCCCCTGATGGAGCTGCTGGGAGAGCCCCTTCTGGTAGGGGAGGCTCAGCGCATGGAGCCCCCATCAGATGCCCTGTCAGCAACGTTTTTTTTTTTGAGATAGGGTCTCACTTTGTCATCCAACCTGGAGTGCAGTAGCATGATCATAGCTCACTGTAGTCTTGAGCTCCTTGGCTCAAGGAATCCTCCTGCCTTAGCCTCTCGAGTACCTGGGACTACAGATATGTGACACCACCCCGGCTGTTTCTTTGTTTGTTTGTTTTTGGTAGAAATGGGATATTGCTGTATTGCCTAGGCTAGTCTTGAATTCCTGGCCTCAAGGAATCCTCTTGCCTCAGCCTTCCAGTGTTGGGATTACAGGCATGAGTCGCTACACCCAACCTGCAACATTTTAAATGAGAAAATACTGTCTTTTTTTATTTTTTGGACTCAGACTGTCTCTGCAGCTGGACATCAGACACATTTTATGTTCATCAAAGTTTGTCTTATTAAAGTTATGAAGACAGTAAGAACTGTTAAGAGAGGCCGGGCACGGTGGCTCACGCCTGTGATCCCAGCACTTTAGGTGGCTGAGGCAGGTGGATCACTTGAGGTCAGGACTTCGTGACCAGCCTGGCCAACGTTGTGAAACCCCATCTCTACTAAAAATACAAAAATTAGCTGGGCGTGGTGACTTGCCCCTGTAGTCCCAGCTGTTCAGGAGGCTGAGGCAGGAGAATCACTTGAACTCTGGAGCAAAGGTTGCAGTGATCTGAGAATGCACCACTGCACTCCAGCCTCGGTGACAGCAAGACTCCCGTTTCAAAAAAAAAAAAAGCTGTTAAGAGAGAAGATAGATTCTTCTGTACCTCAGCATTTCTGCCTTTTTGAATGAACCAGGGCTTGCCACCGAACAGATCAAGAATCTATAGTTTGATACATACTAAGGACATTATGCTTTAATGGGCAGCAGAAATACTTGGTGTTAACAGTGAGCGACTAGTTGGTTTGGTTTTGGTTTTGGTTTTGTTTTGGGACAGGGTCTCACTCTGTCACCCAGGCTGGAGTGCAGTGTTATGATCTCAGCTCACTGCAACCTCTGCCTCCTGGGTTCAAGTGGTCTTCCCAACTCAGTCCCTAGTAGCTGGGACCACGGGCACGTGCCACTACACCTGGCTAATTTTATTTTAGTTTTTTAAGAGGGTTTCGCCATGTTGCTCAGGCTGATCTTGAATGCCTGGGTTCAAGCAATCTACCCGCCTTGGCCTCCCAAAGTATTGAGATTACAGGCGTGAGCCACTGTGCCTGACCGAGTGACTGTTTTAAAGTGTATTACAGCTGGGCACGGTGGCTCACGCCTGTAATCCCAGCACTTTGGGAGGCTGAGGAGGACAGATTGCTTGAACCCAGGAGTTCAAGATCAGCCTGGGGAACGGGGCAAAACCCTGTCTGTACTAAAAATACAAAAAAATTAGCTGAGCATAGTGGCAAGTGTCAGTAATACCAGCTACCCGGGAGGCTGAGGTGGGAGGAAAGCTTGAGCCCAGGAGGCGGAGGTTGCAGTGAGCCAAGATCGAGCCACTGTACTCCAGCCTCGGTGACAGAGCGAGACCCTCCCTCAAAAATACCAGAAAAAAACCAAAAGTATTCCACAATGTGGTCCTCAGCTGGAGAGGTCAGAGATGATGATGGCAGTGTGGCTGGCTGCCTCACCTTCGGGGGGGCAGGTGGGGTATCTATCCTCAGACCAAGAGGAGATATGGGAGGGACAAAGGAGAGAGGCTGTCACCCAGATGTGGGGGTTGTGTTAATTCTCTCTTGCTGCTATAACATGTTACCACAAACGTAGTGCTTAAACCAGCACACATGTAGCGTCTTGCACTTCTGGAGGTCAAAAATTGGAATCAGAGTGGGAGAAGGGCTCTCAGGGAGAATGACTGGCTGCCCTTTCTAGCTGCCCGTGTTCCTTGGCTCATAGCCCTTCTGTGACTGAGTCCCAGGTCGCCTGGCTCTGATCCTGACTCTCCTCTCTCCCTCTTCCTGATGAGGACCCTTGTGGTTATTTCAGGCCCACCCAACTTGTCCAGGATCACCCCTATCTCAAGGCCAGCGGTTAGCAGCTTTCATTCCTTTCACACCCTTCATTTCCCAGCGACGTGACCCAACACGTTTGCAGGTGCCACTGATTAGGATTTGGACACTTTTGGAGTCCACCATGCTGCCAACCACAGGGAAGAAAGTCCCATCGGGATGAGAGTTATGGGCTGGGAAAAATTCCAGAATGAGGAGTGGGAAAGTGTTTGCCCTCTCCTTCTTTTCTCCATGCTGACATGGGTTCTGTTCTGCTGCATGCTAGAGACCTTAGGAGAGGCAGAAGGGGCCGCTGCTTCCCATTCACCCCCCACACTTCCTCAGGAAACGAAGTCCCATGCAGCAGTTTGTTCCAGTTCTCATGGAGTCTCCACGTTTCTAAGTGGCACCGAGACTCCTGGCTCCGTCTCCCTCACTCCAGCTGCCTCTTCGTCCGCATCCCTCTGCCTCCTGTCCATCTCTGTGTCTGTCTGTCTCTCTATCCCTGTCTCTCAGTCTCCCTGTCTCTGCCTCCTGTCCGTCTCTGTGTCTGTCTCTCTATCCCTGTCTCTCAGTCTCCCTGTCTCTGCCTCCTGTCCGTCTCTGTGTCTGTCTCTCTATCCCTGTCTCTCAGTCTTCCTGTCTGTCTCTGCCTCCTGTCCCTGTCTCTGCTCCTGTCTCTCTGTCTCGCATCCCAGTACCCCTGCCTCCCAGCCTGGCCTTAGCCCTCTGCACGGCTCCCTCCCTCCTCTGGTGTCTGAGGCGGGAAGTGGGAGTCCTGCACTAACTTCGGGGTTTGCTTACACTGCACAACTGCTCTTTCTGACCTTTGTGGTGCTTTCAGATCATCTGATGATGACTCACTGCTGAGCTGCTGGAAAGACAATTGCATTCCACCTTTGCTGGAGACCCCGGGAGGGACCCTTGGGGAGGTTGTAATTTGTGGGGCAGAGATGGTAGTATTTTCTGTTATGCAAACAAGATGCTAATTAACCCTAAGGGGAACCAGCCTCTTTCCCCTTTCTGGGTGAGAGTTGCCTTGAACCCAGAAATGCCCTCCCTGTTCTGGGAGCCTCCAGACTCTGTTCCTTCTCCTGCCCCCTACTAAGCCTTTGATGTTGAGGAGGTAGGTGGGCTGTGCCTCTGACTACGCCATCTGTACTGCTGCTTATCGGTACTGCTACTCGTCTGAGCTCAGAGACGGGGATCCTGGATGCTGCTAGGGGAGAAGTATAGCACTGAAGTTGGTGGTGACAGAAGTTTCCACTGCCCTAGACCTCACTAGCCTGCCTGTCAAGAAAGACAGGGAGAAGGTGGGCTCACCTCCCCCGCATTGAGGGTGGGGCACGCCCCAGCCCTGGCCTGAGGATGGCGGTGCCAGCTCTGAAGCGCTGTGATCTGTTCTGTTGACTCAGCTTGCTGTTAGTTGCCATTCAAATTTGCAACTCACCAACTTAGAGTGACCCTGTGAGGGGACGTCTGGTTTGTGCAGTCAGCAGGGGCAGGGCTGCCTTCCCCAGGGCTGGAGGGGACATGGGGGTGTGCCCGTTCTCCCCACTGTGTGCTCTGCCCAGTGACCTGGGTGGGTCTGTGGACTCTGGAAGGGCGGGCCGGGCGGGCCCCTCCCTGTCCCCTCCTGGCTCTGGGCTTCTTTGGGGAGGTGTGTGTGTCCAGGTTCCGTGACCTATCTTTGACCTCATCTCCTGACATTTCTCCCTGCCAGGTTGGGGCGACTCGGTGGGAACGCCGTCTGAGCGGGGCATGACTTACGACGCACTTCACGTTTTTGATTGGATCAAAGCGAGAAGTGGTGACAACCCTGTGTACATCTGGGGCCACTCTCTGGGCACTGGGTAAGGGCCCCCAGCAGGAGGCAGCCTTTAGTGGGAGCCAGTCTTCCTGGTGACTCCCAGGCCTGGATCTAGAGAGCCTGCCATTCCTGAGGATACTGTGGCACTGTTAGTCCCAACCAGCTTTGCTCTTGTCATGTGGCGGGGGCAGGAGGGGAAGCTCCAAAGAGACCCCAGAGGGTTTGAGCTCCTCGTCCGGAAGTGACTCAGGACAGACATAGGCAGTGGAGGTCAAGGCATGTCCACAGGGAGACTTGGCCCTGAGGAAGAAGTGTCTTCAGAGCTGGGGAGGGCACAGTGGGTGGTTTGCTTCCCACACTGGCCAGGACAGGAGGCACTTCCACACTCCGTTTGTGGGCGGCCTGAGTCATCTGCTGATGCGAGGTCCACAGTCTCTGCGGGACCCAATCCTCAGATCTTCACTACCATTCCCTTTCTGCTACCATTCCTTTCAGGGCAGTCCTTTTGCAGGCTGGGAAGCGTCCAGGAGATGAGTCGGTGGGGAGCGCCAGCCATCCCTCTGGCTGTTTGCATGGGGCCCACCAGGTGTGGTCCTGGGATGGTGAGAGGCCCTGGGCATGGTGGTCTGTGGGAGAGGTGCAGGCAGATGCTGGCCACCCCAGCCAGCGGGCAGCCCAGTCAGTGGGAGGGCACGGGCAGCAAGAGGCAGCAGGACACACCTCAGGGACAAGGAAGCTGTGGATGCAACCCTCATTGCAGGGGTCAGCTGATGGCGGGGCAGCTGGGTCACCCCCAGTGCTAGAGGCATCTCCACTTCCCCAAGTCTGTCCTGAAACTCCAGTAGCTTCACAGACCCCATGGCTCCTCTGAGCACTTTGCAGCATAAGACCCATCTCATCTCAAATAATTTTATCATAATTCAACCGAGCCATGTTTTTCTTTTTTCCCAGTGTGGCGACAAATCTGGTGCGGCGCCTCTGTGAGCGAGGTGAGTGCCTTGTTGGGCCCCAACCGTGGTGGTGAGCATTTAGAGTGCTCCCGAGTCCCGGCCCTGCTGCAGGTGCTCAGTGCCCTCACGGAGCAGCATGAGCTGGACGTTCGGGAGGTGCCCAGGGCTGACCACGCCACCCTCCCCATGATACACCCGTGGAGCTGGGGAGCCTCTCATAGGCCTGGCCCCAGAGAGGCTGCATCAGCAAGTCTGCTTTTTAGGAGTGACCAGAGCCGTCTCTGGTCCTCTGGCGGGCAACCCTGGAGGTCTCTGAGGCCTGCTGAGGTGGATGCCTGGGGGGAGGTGCTGTGGACTCCCCATGTTGTCTGGGGGCCCCTCAGAGCCCCACAGGTCACGTGTATCCCTCTGGCTTCCTGCCCACCTCTCAGTTCCCTGTTTGTTTATCTAGAGACGCCTCCAGATGCCCTAATTTTGGAATCTCCATTCACTAATATCCGCGAAGAAGCTAAGAGCCATCCATTTTCAGTGGCAAGTACAGATTTTATGAAAAATTAATTTTTCATTATTAAAATAATTATTATAGAAATAACTACAGGATAGAGTATAATAATTATTTAAAATTATTATTTAAATATTCTAATGAATACAGATTTCATTAAAAATTAATACTAGTTTTGGCCACAGAGCTATACGAGAAGGTTATAACCTGCAGCCGGGTGAAAGGTCATAGTTGGGTCATTTGACGGCATCTGGACCCACTGGAGGCCAGGACAACGTGGCATCATTGACTGCATTGTATTGACAGGACTGCCTTCCTGCTCAGGAGTGGAGCTGGGGGTGCCCCCCCACCAACTGTGTATGAGGACAGTGATTGCGGGGCTGGACTCTAGACCAGGGACTCTGGCCTCCCACTTGTATTTTGGGGTAAAGCCCAGGTGAACCCTAGTGGGAATTCTGGGTAAGACAGGCCCCACCCAACCTGCGCTCTCCCCAGCTGGGAATGGAGCCTTGGGCCTTCTCTTACTAGCCAGTTGGCCAGGCACAGTGGCTCACACCTGTAATCCCAGCACTTTGGGAGGCCGAGGCGGGTGGGTCACGAGTTCAGAAGTTCAAGACCAGCCTGGCCAATATGGTGAAACCCTGTCTCTACTAAAAATACAAAATTCAGCTGGGCATGGTGGCGCGTGCCTGTAATCTCAGCTACTCAGGAGGCTGAGGCAGGGAATTGCTTGAACCCGGGAGGCGGAGGTTGCAGTGAGCTGAGATTGTGCCACTGCACTGCAGCCTGGGCAACAGAGCAAGACTCTGTCTCAAAAAAAAAAAACAAAAACCAAAAAACCTAGCCAGTTATTTTCCCTCCTTCCCACTCTGGTTCGTGATCCCCATGTTCCCCACTGGCCATGTATTCTCGGGCCTGTGTCCGTCTGTCCATCCTGTTCTCATGCTGTTCAGTTACAAACCAGGAGAGCCTTTTAGCTTATCTTGCATTTCAGTGCTGTTTTTCTTAAATTGTGTGAGGAAACTGACTGTAGACTCCATTTTCTCAAGGGTAGGGGCCCTGGTGTCTGTGGGAAGACTGGTGTCTGGGCTGGATTCTGGCCTCGCTGGGAGGTGTGGGACCCCATTTTCAGGGCAGCCCCTGCCCTACCAGTCTGTGGGGCCTGGCAGGTGAGTCTTCTGTCCCCAGCAGCAAAGCCAGGACATGGCCAGAGCACAAGGTGCCAGGGCACAGCTCTGGTGGCCCCTTGGCTATATCATCCCTGCTCCCTTAGGGTAGTTATGGGCAACGCTTTATAGATTCCTGAACTTAAACTGTCTGCACCCTTGACCTTTGCCTGCATATCTTAATCAATGCTTCTGAAAATGGTTTCCATCTTGTCTTCAGATATATCGATACTTCCCTGGGTTTGACTGGTTCTTCCTCGATCCTATTACAAGCAGTGGAATTAAATTTGCAAATGATGAAAAGTGAGTACTGTGGGAGAGGAACTAACTTTTCTATTTAGAAAAACTCTGAGAATCCCTGGATAAGCTTCTGTAGTCACAGTAATCAAATAGGGTGAAATTCAGAGTACTTAGGGTTGTTCTCTAAGAAACAGGTCTCTAAAAAGGGAAAACCTGCTGGGGACAGTGGCTCACATCTGTAATCCTAGCACTTTGGGATGCTGAGGAAGGCAGATCACTTGAGCCTAGGAGTTTGAGACCCTGTTGGTCAGGGTGATCTCGAACTCCTGACCTCAGGTGACCTGCCCACCTCAGCCTCCCAAAACGCTGGGGTTACAAGGCATGAGCCACTGCGCCTGGCTGATACTGTTCTTCAGAAATTGACTTTGCCGCAGCTATTTGATTTATGTTTAGTTGTAGGAAAATATTACAGTTTATTAATAAAAATATATTAGGTAAACCAAAAGTTAAGTATTCTAGTTAAGGATTTTTTGTTTAAACCTTTTTCAGACTGTATTGACATTGTCTTTGTGATATTTTTATTTCATGGGTTTTGATTTCTTCAGAAAAGAAGGAAAGTAGGTGCCATGGCTCATGCCTGTGATCCCAGCATTTTGGGAGGCCAAGGTGGGCAGATCATGAGGTCAGGAGATTGAGACTATCCTGGCTAACATGGTGAAACCCCATCTTTAATAAAAATACAAAAAGCTGGAAAAAGCTGGGCGTGGTGGCACAAGCCTGTAGTCCCAGCTACTCAGGAGGCTGAGGCAGGAGAATCACTTAACCCAGGAAGCAGAGGTTGCAGGGAGCCAAGATTGTGCCATTGCACTCAAGCCTGGGTGACAGAGCAAGACTCCGTCTCAAAAAAAAAAAAAGGTCGGGTGCGGTGGCTCACGCCTGTACACCCAGCACTTTGGGAGGCTGAGGCGAGTGGATCACCTGAGGTTTGGAGTCCGAGACCAGCCTGACCAATGTGGAGAAACCCTGTCTCTACTAAAAATACAAAATTTGCTGGGTGTGGTGGCGCATGCCTGTAGTCCCAGCTACTTGGGAGGCTGAGGCAGGAGAACGACTTGAACCCAGGAGGCGGGAGGTTGGGGTGAGCAGAGATCGCCCCACTGCACTCCAGCCTGGCAACAAAAGCGAAACTCCATCTCAAAAAAAAGAGGGAAAGTAAACCACCCTATACATATTTAATTATTTTCAAATCTACAGTTTGAAACAGAATATGAAAAAAATGGAGTATTTTTTTCCCCTCAAGTATGTTTTGGTTCTAAAAATAAAAGTACAACAAATGAAAAGTTGAACAAACATTATAAGCAACAAACCCTGCTTGTTTGTAAATTTTACTGCTTTGGAACTTGAAAAAGAATTACTTAAATGAACTGGATTCCTTCTTTAAAAGCCAGGTTGAGTACCGTGCCCCTAAAGCTGCCTTTGGCCTTGACCCTCCCAGCTGAGCCAGGTGGAGTGCCTGTGGCCCTGGGTGAGACCCCAGCCTCAGCTCACTGGAAGTCAGAGGCCTGGCTCCCAGCGAAGCCGGGGCTTTCCTGAGCTCGGATGGGCCATGGTCTGGGAAATCCCAAGCGCTGCCACTTTGTCTAGAGCCTCAGGTTGGAGGGACTCACACATCAGAAACGCCTTACCAGGAAGCTAAAGTATGTGCCTTCTGCCAGCAGCAGAGACAGACAGCGTGGGGGCTCCCCACCGGGTCCTGCTGCAGGTGCCGGGAGTGCACCAGTGTTGCCCTCAAGGAGTATACAGCACTGTCGGGGATAAAGGAGACTTGGGTCAGGCGCCACCTCAGTGAGGACCGCACAGGAGAGCCCAGGCCTCACTGATCCTGGCAGCCCGTGCTTCTGTTATGTAATGTGTTGGAGAATTTGGATCTATCAAACCTACTAAAAATCCTAATTCACTTCTACATGTTCAGAGTTGGAGTGACCATAAATGTCACACTAAGATAAATTAGAGGGCATTGACTTTTTTTTACCAACAGATTCCTAGTAACATTCATTTACACTAAGTTTCTTGGCCCACTTGAATTATTCAGCTTATAAATACTGTTTTGTGACTTTTAAAAAACATCTATTGGAAAAGTAATCATTTTCAATTTTCAGAAGATATACTGGGGCCAGTTTTTGGTGAATGAATTGATATGTAGCTGTGATTGACACCTGTCACCTAGCTGGAATAGATGTTCATAGAAACAACGAAGGGTTAACTCTCAGTTGTCTAGTAAAAAGTTATCAAGGGTCTGGGCAACTCTGCCCTTCCCGGGTCTTGGCCTAGCCCCTTCTCACTCCCACAGTGTGAAGCACATCTCCTGTCCCCTGCTCATCCTGCATGCTGAGGACGACCCGGTGGTGCCCTTCCAGCTTGGCAGAAAGGTGGGTCCTGGCCTCTGCCTCTGGTGCAGCCAGCATGTTGTACACTCAGCCAGTGTGGGTGGGCCAGGCTGGGAGTGGGCAGGCAGGAAGGCAGCCCCTGCATACTGAATCATGGGCTGCATACCAGCCACGTCAGGCTCAGGAGGCCAGCTCATCCTCCCTGTGTCACCTCCAGGTTGCCTGGGAAGGACACGGGTGGTCTGGTGTCAAGGCTGGGGCAGGGGCCCACTGATGCTGTTTCCAGGAGGAACTATGAAAAATAATCAGATAGCTCCCAGTCCCCACACAGGGTTCCTAGGGTGGGCTGCCTATGTTATCAGAGCCCAGGCCAACCTGGGACTCAGCTGGAAGGGCTCATCAGTTATGGGCTGAAGGCAAAGAACCCCTTGCTGAGGATCTCTCAAGCCCATGGCAGGAGTCACAGTCAAAACTGATAGAGAAACTTCAAGCCTGTTTCCTTGCCTTTGAAATTGCACTGATATCAGAAGCAGACCATGTTGTCTGTGGGGCCTCAGGGTTTGCCTTTGCTGAATTTGCTCTGACTGCCAGCAACAGAGTAGGGTAAGAGAACGCTGCCTGGGTCTTGGCAATGGCAAGGGCAGGGCAAACTAGTTGGGTGTGTGCAGGCCTCATCAGCGGAGTCAGCCCAGGGCTGGGAACACTTCCGGCTCTGACAGCCCCCATCGGGGGCTCCGTAA
Organism: Plecturocebus donacophilus; assembly: GCA_004027715.1. Taxonomy (NCBI): domain Eukaryota; kingdom Metazoa; phylum Chordata; class Mammalia; order Primates; family Pitheciidae; genus Plecturocebus; species Plecturocebus donacophilus. The sequence goes on from PVKP010010956.1 coordinate 31,584, forward strand.
GGCACACAGATGCTGGAGCCACGCAGGGCAGGAGCAGGATGCAGGGCTGCCCAGCAGCGCACAGCTCAGCCCACCCACGCTTGCTGCCATGGGAGGGAGGGGGCTGAGATGGACACATCGAGCCCATCTCAGCTAGGCCTGAGGCACAGACCCTTCGCCCCAGCTCCTCAAGACTGTGCCGTGCCGTCTCCCAGGCACCTGGCCTAGCCCGTCCACCTAGCCGCTCCCCAGAGGAAGGGCAGTCTGGAAGGTGTGGGGACAGTGTCTTGACTGGTGGGTGTGCCAAGGAGCCAAGCCTGGGCCCGGCTCCTGCCAGCTTACCCGGGCCTCCTGGTCGTGACCAGCTGTGGCGACAGAAGCAGTGTATGTGGGACTCTGGACTGGTTTCTGCTGCAGGGGAAGCTGCCAAGCTGGTGTTCCTCGGACTGGGACCCACATGCCAGGCTACTGCCTCAGGCTCTGATCCCTCCTCTTCCCTCAGCTCTATAGCATCGCCGCACCAGCTCGAAGCTTCCGAGACTTCAAAGTTCAGTTTGTGCCCTTTGATTCAGATCTTGGCTACAGGCACAAATACATCTACAAGAGCCCCGAGCTCCCACGGATACTGAGGTGAGACGTTCTCTTCCCACCCAGGGGCTTTGTCTGGGCAGTGGTGGCTCACACCTAAGCATGTAGCAGGTGGCAGCTGCTGAAGCTGCTTGGGGGGCCTCAGTGGGGCCAAGAGTCACCATGACCTGGGAGCCTTCCATTTCCTTGGCAGAGGGGTTTGAGGGAGTGCCTTACCTCCCTTTCCAGAACTGTTCCCGTGATCAGCAAGGCGAGCCCCCTCCTTCAGACACACAGCAGGGCACACATGCTCACAGGTGGCCACATGTTTGGGAGCACTCAGAGACACCCCAGCTGCTCCTGGGTCAGGCCACGTCAGGCCTCTTTCACACACCTCTCAGGTGTACACGCTGCCCCTGGGCCCGCTCCTCAAAAACCTGTTTGTCCCCAGCTACTTCTTGAAGGGACACTGTGCTCGACTGCCCTGCACTGGCAGGACATGGGCTGCAGCCTGGAGAGTCATGAGTAGCCACCTGGACCTGGGTGCAGAGCCCAAGCCTGAGGGTGAGGCCTTGGCAGTAGTGACAAGGGCAGCGTGCGGAGTGGACAAACACCTGCTCTCCTCTGCACTGCCCTGGGCCCTGTGCAGGTTGCTGCGCAGACTTGCCTACCTGCCTGTCAGAGAACACAAGCCCCAACCCACCGCCTGGCTGTGTGGCCTTGGGCAAGATGCTAACCTTCCCTGTGCATGGGACAAAGCTTCTGAGCCCAGGAGGGTGTGTGATGCTTCGACCCTGAGCACTGGACCCATGGAGGGGGCTGCTGCTCATGGTGATAGTGTTGTGCCAATTGGCTCCAAAAAGTAGGTCAAGGTGTCGGTTTCTCCCTGCAGGGGACTGAAATTGGTGGCCTGAATCACCTCCCAGTGCTATATATCCCAGGAGTAACTTCTGCTTTTCTTCAGCTGCCTTTGGAAGTTCCAGAGGCAAAGCTATGTCCCATTAGCGGTTTGCCATTCCCGGGCACAGATACCTGGGTTGCTGAGGGGACAGTAAGCTGAGGGAGTATGGGTTTGCTTTGGGTTTATCATTTCCCCACTATAAAAGGAAGACATTTATAGAAACTTGAGACCAGAGTGTAATGCTGAAGCTGAGAGTCAAGAACTGGAGCCCTGGCTTGTCTCTGCCTGTGTGTTGGGCTCTGACTTGGCGCCGTGCTGCCCGCGCCCTGCCGAACTCAGTGCTGCTCTGGGCTGCAGCGAGTCTTCACGGGGCTTTTGGCTGCCTCCTTTCTGTGCGGCCTTTTGCCTCTTTAGATAGCAGTGTGAGGACTATGGAGAGGGATCTTTGGTCTGACCTCAAATGATTGGCTCCTGATTGTCCTGTGGTCTAGGGAATTCCTGGGGAAGTTGGAGCCCGAGCACCAGCACTGAGCCTGGCCGTGGGAAGGAAGCATGAAGACCTCTGCCCTCTTCCCGTTTTCCTCCAGTCAGCAGCCCGGCACCATGGAGCCCTGGGGGGGCCAGCATCTGCGATGCTCGGGAGCCCAGCTCACACCTGGAGAGGACTCAGATGCCAGGGGGGAGGCCCCTGCAGGCCTGCAGTGCCCGGAGGCCTGGGCATGGCTCTGTGTGGAAAGCCCAGGTGGCAGGCATGTGGCCTTCTCTTGCTGCCACTCAACTTGAGATCTTGTTGGGAGACTTACTGACAGTAGGCGGCCGTCACTGCCTGGTTGATGCTGTACTGAGCTGGGCAAGGGGAGTCCAAGCAGGGGACTCTTGGGGTTCGGGACCACGCTGAGCTTTCCGGAACCACCCACAGAGAATGTGGGATTCAGGTTCTATCTGCCCCTTCCCAGCACATGCAGAATGACTCCAGTGGTTCCATTGTCCCCTCCTACCCTGTGAACCTGCTTGCCTTCCTCAGCCACCCTGCCTTCCCTGGGCTGGTCCACTCACCCACAGTGGAGGTGCCTGGGATCTGCACTTCCTCCCTTTTACCCACCTGTATGCCTAACCTGGCCTTAGACTGAGCTTTATTTAAGAATAAAATTGTGGTGGTGGTCCTTTTGTCTCTCTGCAGCACGAGAAGGGTCAATGTTACCTCCTGACATGTGAGGTGCCCCACACTCAAAGTCCCAGCCCTCCCCAGGGCCACCCACAGCCCCAGCCAGGCTCAGCCCAGGGCCCAGAGGCTCTGGCCACTTTGGACCCACTCCATGACTCAGCCTCAGGCTATGAAATTTTTTAGTCCCAGCAGCTCAGAGTAGGAAGTTTGGTTCACCTGCCCCCGCCTTTCTCCAAGTTGCAGGCCCAGCATCGGCAGCTGGGGCTGGCGGGAGCCCAGAGGCCCTTGTGGTCACATTCCCGCTTTGCTGGCGTCAGAGCTAGATAACATGCAGGGGAGCAGCTGAGCAGATGCTCCTGAGGTCAGTTCATGAGAACACTGGCCCTCCTGGCCAGGGTCTGCCCCTGGTCCCTACTTAGGTTGTGTCAGTTCTGTTCTGCCCACCCATGGCCCCAGAGACATGCCCCCAAGTTGCAATCTCCTTGCACGGCTGAACCATGGGACCTAAGTGGAACCACAGAGCATCTTTCTGTGAGGCTGTAAGGGCCCCTGAGCCAGGCAGCCCCTTCTTTAGGACGCAGGTGGACTCAAGCACAGAGCCTGAGGCTGCTCTCCTAGCCTTCACGCACACCGCAGCTCCTGACCACGAAGTAGAGGCAACCTGCTCTACCTGGGCTGGCGTTCAGCTTTTCCTTCTTTTTATGTCTATGTAAGCTACTTTGGATCTTTTGTTGGGGGACTGAGGCACGATATAAACTAAACATACAAGCTACTGGTGGGTTTGTTTTTGAGACAGTCTCGCTTTGTTGCCCAGGCTGGAGTGCAGTGGCATAATCATAGTTCACTGCAACTTAGGACTCTTGAGCTCAAGCAGTTCTCCCATCTCAGCCTCCCCCCCAAATAACTGGGACTACAGGCACGTGCCACCACACCCAGCTAATTCTTGCGTGTTTTGTAAAGATGGGGTTTTACCACATTGCTCTGGCTGGTCTTGAACTCTTGAGCAATTCTGCCTCGGCCTCCCAGAGTGCTGGGATTATAGGCATAAGCTATTCTGTTCAGCCAAGCTACTTTTTTTTCCCAAACAAAACACTAACAGATGCAGATAAGACTGAGAAGGGTGCACTGTGTGGCGGCTGCTCTGCTCAGGGCTGCTGAGCTCAGTACTTTGCTCCAAGCAACTAATCCCTGGGACAGAACCCCACAGACCTGGGGAAGCAGGGACTCCCAGAGCACCATCTTGGTACCCTCCACCCAGGTGCATGGTGGGTGTGAGGATGAGGACAACCTGGCAGCACCAACCCCTGCATGACCAGGTCTGAGGCCAAGGAACCCATGGCACTCTGGCATCCCAGTTCTTGGATCTTCAGGGCAACACTGAGCCCTGGGCTCATTTCTCCCAATTTCTTAATCTGCAACTGTGCAACTGAGGGGGGATGTTTTGGTCCCCAGGGCTAGGAGTGGGAGACAAAAGCCACAGGTGCAAACAGGGACCAGTATAAGTCACACCAGAAACGCCGGTGTTTCTTATCCCCAGATAGCATGTTTAGTAATGGCTGGATTTGATAGGATTTTTAGAAAACAACTAGCTTGGGCCGGGCTCAATGGCTCATGCCTGTAATCCCAGCACTTTAGGAGGCCGAGGCAGGCGGATCATGAGGTCAGAAGTTCGAGACGGACCAACATGGTGAAACCCCGTCTCTACTAAAAATGCAAAAAATTAGTTGGTCATGGTGGCAGTCGCCTGTAATCCCAGCTACTCAGGAGGCTGAGGCAGGAGAATCACTTGAACCCAGAAAGTGCAGTGACCTGAGATCGTGCCACTGCACTCCAGCCTAGGCAACAGAGCAAGACTCTGTAATCGGGGAAAAAAAAAAGCTAGCTGGCTTGGCCAGGTGTAGTGGCTCACACCTGTAACACCAGCTCTTTGGGAGGCTGAGGTGGACGGGTCACTTGAGGTCAGGAGTTTGAAACCTGACTGGCCAACATGACGAAACTAAAAATACAAAAATGAGTTGAGTGTGGTGGTGGGTGCCTGTAATCCCAGCCACTCGGGAGGCTGAGGCAGGAGATTACTTGAACCCCAGAGGCAGAGGTAGCAGTGAGCTGACACCACGCCACTGCACTCCAGCCTGCGGGGACAAAAACAAAACTCCGTCTCAAAACAAAAAACAAAAAACAGCTAGCTGTTAAGGTACACATGGCCCCAGCCCACACCTAGTGGAAATGCGAACTTTGCCCTCAATCGAATGATGGGGTATGCTTCAGCCCCGGCCCTAGTTTCAGAGGGGGAACCTGTGGCCCCCCTGCAGGTCTCGTCCTTGCATTGGTACCACCCTGGGCCTTAGGCCTGTGTTCTCTGTTTCCCACAGCCTCGAAGCACCACCTGTAGTTAGTGAAACACAGACCCCACGTCAGCCAACCACAGCCACGAAGGTTTAATCAGTTTCCCACGAGGCAGTAACAATGAGTAGCACAGTGGTGGTCAGGGTGGTGGCCCCAGTGGCCAGCTGAGGGAGTACGGCCTCCTGCACGGAGATGCTGTCTGGGGCAGATGCTGTCAGGCCACGACCACAGCCCAGCACTTGCCTCACTCAATAAAAAGCTGAAGTGCTCTGGGCCGGGCATCGTGCACAGATCCTCCTGGTGGGCACTGGAGGCCGGGGTGAGAAAGAGCCTCCCTGCAAGCCCAGGTCCAGCATGCAAGGTGCCACATTTCAGCAATTCCACAGGGAAGGACAGTGGCCTGTTCCCTGCCCTCTCTCTTGGGCAATGGGAGGCAGGTTGCCAGCCTTGGGGAGGGGCAAGGCTATGAGGGGCTCAGCCCCACTTCCCAATGCCAGGCCTGCTGTCCAGGCAGTGTGGAAACAGGTTCCTCTGGGACCACTTGGTCCTTTTTCCAGATGAGGCTGCGGCACCGGTGGGAAGGGAGAATGGAGCCTGGTCCTTATGTGTACAACAGGAAATGCACCTCAGGACACAGCGGGAGTCGGAGGGAGGGCACACACCTGTCCCCCACCAGGCAGAAACACCCACAGCAGGGCACCTCAAGCACGAAAGTGACCGAGTACAATTTTTAGTTGCTAAAACAAGAAAAGGCTTCAGCTAGTTTCATTTCCATGTGTAATTTTTTCTTTAGAATAAGCAAAACCAAGCTAAGCTGCATCAGCCAGCTTCATCCTGACCAAGGCCTCTGAGACGACACAGGCACCCACTCGTGTCCCCTCAGTCATCCCAGGTCCCAAGCACCCACACAACGCCCTGACGGCTACAAAAGGAAAGCCCCATCTGCGCCAGGTGCAGAGCCGGGGCAGGGCAGAGGGCTGAGAAGGTGACGCCTTGAGGACCCGACCCTCCCAGCATGGCCAGGAGGAAGGGCTGGGCAGGGTGACTGGGGCTACATGGGCCTGGCCCTTCCCTGTGGTTGGCGGCCCAGATACTGCAGTAACACATGCTCCCAGGCTTCGCTATGGCCACTGGCCCAGACCCCAGAATACAGAGGTTCAAAACGAAGGACATCAGCTCATAGCAAGATGCGTGCAGTTTTGGAGGAGCCCAGCAGGTAGCTCCACCTACCTCCCACTCTGGGTGGGGCAGGTGGGCTGAGGCTGTGGCGCTGGCCACGACCCTTTGTACCGCCAGGTCTGGCTTCCTTTACAAGAAACTAGGAGAATGTCACTCCTAGCACCTTCCTTCCTTCCTTGCCCTACTCTCAAAACCACCTTGACCCCCCATGGTTCTGGAAACATGGTACTGAGAAAAGCAAGGACCACCAGCGGCTGGCAAAGTGCTTGGGGAAAAAAAAGGAGGTGCAAAGTCAGCAAGAAAACAAAAGCCCACTGGTCCCGCCAAGGCGGGGTGCCTAGTCCCGGGGGATGTTGGGGGGTGGGATCTGCAAGTCGGAGGGCTCCACGCCCCAGATCTCCCGCGCATACTCTGTGATGGTCCGGTCACTGGAGAACTTGCCTGAGCAGGCGATGTTCCTGATGACCTTCTTGGTCCACTCCTTGGGGTTCTGCAAGAAAGGAGATGCTAGTTAGTCTCTGGTGCCACAGGGCTAAAGGCTGCTAAGAGCATGAGATTCCAGAACTTTAGGACTCTTTCCAGGTGAGCTCCAAGCCTTGGGGCCACCTGCTGGAAGGGACATTACAATCAGTTGTTGAAAAGGGGGCCCCACTAACCAGAAAAGCTACCATATAACTAGATACAGGAAGCAAGGAGCTGGAGAGAAGGTCCCAGCCTCGAAAATTCCTGCTAGGGCATGGCCCCCAAGACAGGGATAGCACCAGGTAAGAACTGCCCAGGCAGATCCAGTGCCGCAGGACATGGCCAGGCACTCTCCTTCCACCAGGGAGCCTCACAGCTGCCGCAGGTTGCAGGCCACACCAGGCCAGGCTCTCCTCCAGGCCAGCCCTAATTGAGGGAAGAGAAGGTCCCTCCCAGAGGCCTGCCCCTCACTCGGTTTCCAGCCCCCCGGTTCCTTTCTTGGCCATTAGGAGCTGTTTTTTCAAGGGAGGGAATGATGGTGAAAGCTTCCCTAAAGGCAGGCATAGCTGACTGATGACAAATCAGAAACACAAACCCCTCTGACCTGCTTAGCTTGGGAAATAATCCAATCCAACACGTCCACACAGACCCACCCAGCTGCTCCCCCAGCCTCTGGGCCCAGGAGCCTCACCCGGTACAGCTGGTCCACCTGTGCCTGGCACTGCATGTAGGCTTCGTAGTCTGCGAACACCTTGAACCTGGAATGGGTGACAGGAGGCTAGGCCGGAGCAGCAGGGAACCCTGCCCATGCTGTCCCAGGGGAAGAGTCCCATGGCAGGAGACCAGGCACCCTCCACCTGGTCCTGCCCAGGGTGAAGGGCCCATGCAGCTGGTCAGAGCCAGGACACGCCAGACCTATTTGGCCACGGGGCTTCTCTGTGGGCAACACTTGTGTCCTGGGACACTATTTAGAAAAATCTTACTTCAACCTAACATTCCTTTAAATAAACTGGTGTTTAAAGCACGTCTTCCACATGCAGGGCCATTAGAGCTGCACATGGGAGAGGCCACCTCTGCAGATGGCGGAGAGCCATGGCACCTCCTCAGGGCAGGGGGCACTCGCTGGGGACTGGCATCTCCATTTGCCACCTAACTTAGGTGCAACGGGATTTGCCTACACAGGAAATAGTGACTTGTAGTTCCTGATGTGCTGAACAAAAATGCCAGATTTATGAATCTACACATGCATTTCTGTTCACTGTCGAGTCAGAAGCACACTTCACGGAATGCAGAGTTCACAATTTTAAAAGCACTTCCTTTATCACAGACCTCAGCAAGGCCCAGCTTCCAGCCCACATCCCAGCATGTGCTCAGATCTGGTGTGACTGAAGCCAACAGGTGACACAATCATCGAAGAGCAGCAGATAAAGCGAACCCAAAGACAGCTGAAAGTGGAGGACAGGCGAACTCCCAGCCCTCGCCGGTTCAACTTTTGCCAGCAGGGTAAAGAACTGCCCTGAGCTGCAAGCCTTACACAGTCGGAACTCTAGATAAACCATATCATGTGCTCACTGCACTGAAATGGAACACTAGCTACATTATAATGTTACATCACTGCAAGTGAAATCCATCTTCACCACTGCCTGTCATGGCGCTGACACCTACCTGGGTTCCGCAGCCCTTGCGTGGCCCCTACCCAACCCCAGGGAGCTTTGGGCCCATGCTCCCTCTACTGGCCTGCTGGGGAATGGCTGCCCCCAGGACCTCCAACCAGCAGACGACACCTCCTGTTTAGCACACTGGTCCACAAGGCCTGGGGGCCAGACTGTGCTGCTGTGTCTTGACACCCAGCGCCCCCTGTGTTGCCAGAGGCCATGCAAATGCCCAGCTGGCATCTGAGGCTCTGCCCAGTAAGGTCTCATGGGCACAGTGGAGAAGGCGTCCTGAAAGCATGGGTTTTGCTCTCCAAACAAGGTGGAATATCCAACCCACAGGAGGACCGTCCCTCCCAGCCGGCCAACCGGGGAAGCCGGTCCCACCTGTCGTGGTACATCAGCATGTTCACGACGTCCTTGAAGCAGTCTGGCTCCTTGGGAGAAAAGAAGCCACTGCTGATCTGGTCCACGGCCTGCTTCAGCTCAGGCAGGCGGTCGTAGTACTCCCTAGCATTGTACCTGCAAGGAGATGGGCCAGGAGTCAGCAGCCGGTGCCCGAGGTGGGCCACTGTAGGGGACAAGCCATGTTGGTGCCTGACACAGCTCCTGTCCCAGGATGGCCCTGGGAGCTCAAGGCCTGCACGGTCCAGGGCAGCAGCCAGTGGCCATGGGTGGCTATGAGGCCCTTGAGCAGGGCCCAGCTCAAGCAGGGAAGTGAAGTCAGCATAAAGGCAATCCCACCTGCTCCTCTGACTGTTAAAAGAAATGTCATCACTAGCAGATCTGCAAGGACATAGTGGCTCACACCACATTCCTAGTGGACAGGGCCACTCAGAACTTGACTCACTGAAATCCTGGGTAGAGCCTTTGAAAACAGGCTGCCAGAGGGGCGGGAGGCAGAGAGGAGCTCCCTTGGCTGGGACCTCGAATGGGAAAGGAAAAACACAAGCAACACCAGACAGGACAGGCAGAACTGGAGTGGGGGGCGGGCAGACATGCACACCCAGGATGGGGCTTGGGTGGGAGAAGCCGTGTGAGGGCACAGAAAGGGCACACAGGCCTGTGTGCTCGGGATGGAAAGGCACAGCTCTGACTTCAGGTGCTATGTGCAGTTTCACCTGACCACACCTAAGGCCTCACGGGCTCCCCAGTGCTTTGAGGCAATCAGGCAACACTGCCTTTTCTCTGTAATTATCACTTGGAATCAGGCCCATGCTGGGTTCTGCATGAACGTCCAGGTCATGAAGAACAAGGAAAGACTAAGAAGCTGTCACAGACCAGGCGACATTGGGGAGACGTGACGACCACACACAGCGGGGTGCCCTGAATGGGATCCTGGGATGGGAAGAAATGAACAGAACCCATGGAGTCAGAATGGAACGTGGGCTGCACGGGTGCCAGTGCTCCGAGCTCAGTGCAGCCAATGGAAGGGCGTGGGGAGGCGGGTGAAGCTCTAGGTGCTGTCTTCAGGATGTCTTTAAAATGTTTCCAAAATACTATTTTTAAACTGTTTGTAACTGTTACAACTTAGACCAGCAACCTCAATGGCAGGCAAGCCCCAAGTCCCCACATCAGCAGAGTGCTCCCAGCAGAGAGTCTGGCAGTGGAGGTCCTGCCCAGCCTGAGCCCCATTTCTGTGGGGCTGTGTCCAGCCTGTGCCCCAGGGGATGTCCCTCTAGGAGACCCTCCCCAGGGAAAGGGCCTTTCCTGGAGGAGCGCCTGGTCTGGACCCTACAAATTCAGCCTCAGAGCCAAGACAGAAGCAGGCCAGCATCCACACATGGGTCTCACCCAGAGCCTGGACCCCATCCACTCTGTGCACCTGGAAAGAATGGTCACCCCCTCAGGCAGGCACACAGCCCTGGGTGGGCACTGACCCTGACACATGGTGGCCTGGCCCCAAGAGCGCAGCCCAGCCTCTGTTCCCATCCCAGCACCCTCATTCTCCATCTTCACGCTGCCAGGTGCCCAGGGGCACAGGAAGGGGCTCGCACCCTTTCCGGTCCAGGGCCTCGACATCCTCCACCCGCAGGCCAAAGATGAAGAGGTTCTCGGCCCCGGCCTCCTCGGCCATTTCCACGTTGGCGCCGTCCATGGTGCCGATGGTGAGGGCCCCGTTGAGCATGAACTTCATGTTGCCTGTGCCCGAGGCCTCGGTGCCTGCAGTGGAGATCTGCTGTGACAGGTCAGCGGCCGGGATCACTGCGGAGGGGAGCACAGGAACACAGACCCACTGTCCTCAGCCGCCAGGCTCACTGTGGGACAAGCTGGCCCACTCCCCGGGGTTGGGGCATGGAGGGACCAGGTGGTGGCCCTGCTCCCACTCCCACTCCTGTTCCCCCAGGGGCCCAGGCTGGACATGGCCACCCGCCTCTGCAGGGCTCCCCTTTGTGACCAGGGCAGCCTTGAGGCAAAGGGTCCAAGATGGAGGCTCCTGAGGAACCCCCAAGTGACAAAGGACCCCTGCACCAAAACCTTCCTGAAACCAGGCCCAGCCAAGGGGCCTGTCCTGGCTTGCTGACAATGCCATTCCCCGGATCCCCGGGACCTCTCGATCAGCCCCCTGGATCCTTTCAGGAGGAATGTGGACTCGCACAGAGCCAGAGGGCTATAGAGGCTGAGGGGCAGCAGCCTCATGGGCACAAGCTGCCCTGTGCTCTATTCCTGTCCCTCGGTACTGGTCGCCACACCCAGGCACACCGTGGCTGCACACCCTGCTCTCCACCTTCCCCTCGGGCTGCAGCCCAGCCAGCCACAGCAACACTGCTAGGGAGGAGGGTGCCCTGACTTCAGCACCAAGGCCCCAGACCAGGTGCCCCAAAGCCTGCTCTAAAGATTAGCAGGAGTCGGCTGGCCCCAAAAGACACATGAGGAGGGGGGCCCCAGGCAGCACAAGGGGACAGGAGACACTTTGGTCAGAGGAGCAGGCAAAGACGAGCCACAAGACCGAAGTTCCTGGCCAAGCTGGAGGCAAGCTGGCCCTTGGGTGCAAGGGACCTCACCTGCCAGGTACCACTGAAGGGGGAGAGTGACATGGACACCACGGCGGCAGCCAGGCCACAGGGACAGCACCCAGGGACCGACCCCAACCCACCACCACCAAGCTTGCAGGACAACAGTGGATCAGCCCGCTGGCTTGCACCATGGCAGTCCGAGAAGGCCAGGTGGCCTGAACTAAGGGAGCCCTCGACCCTCAGCGGCAGGAGGGGAGTGCAAGAAGGCCAGGCCATCTGGCGGGCAAATCACTTTCCTGCCCAGAAGGGCCCACAGGGGTGGGAACTGATGGGCTCCAGGACACACGGCAGCACATCCCAGGGTCTCCCCAGGACTAAACTCGCCCTCAGGCCCAGACTGCCCTCAGGAAGCACAGACGAGGCAGCTGCTGCCACCGGAGCACAGTGCTGGCCCAAGAGCCCGAGGCCAGCGATGAGCAAGGATGTGGGTGGAGGAGGGGCCGCAGGCTGGGGAAGCTGGGGGCCCACACAGTCACTGGCCAGGTGCATGCCCTGCCAGCAGAGGGGACCATGGTAGAAGGCATGGCTGAGGGGCAGGAAGAGAGGGCAGGGGAGGAAGGGTACAGAGGGCAGGCCAGGCAGGAGCAGCAGTAAGGGTGCCCCTGCCTGTGACACACAGGGCACCCCGGGACACGCTGTGAGTCCTACGCACTGCACAGGAGGCACTCCCCAAAGCCTTTCCCTGCTCGCCTACAGCCCGGCTGGCTGGGCCTGGGTGTTCAGGCAGAGCTGAACTGGCTGAGGACGAAAGGCCCGGGGCCAGCACAGCGCCCGTTCCCGGGCGGGAGTGGGTTTTCTGTCCAACACAGGTTTCCAGGGCTACCTTTCTCAGCCAAGGACACGCGGTAATTCTCCAGGAAGATCACTTTCAGCCTGTCGCCCACAACTGGGTCACGATTGACAACGTCACCAATGGACGTGACCAACTTGATGATCAGCTTGGCCATGTGGTAACCGGGCGCTGCCTAGAGAGGGGAGGATGAAGGTTTTTAGCATGAAAACGACTTGCTCGGGTTCTTGGAGGCGCTCCTGGTCCCTGGGGTCTATAGGAGGGTGAAACCAGAGCCACAGGAGCCTGGTGTTGGGATGGTCAGTAGGGGAGCTGGGGAGGCTGCCCCGGCCCCGAGGCCTCGGCTTCTGCTGAGTGCTCATGGTGATGGCCAACTCACCACATCCAGAAATGTGTCCGCCTCAAGTCTGGTTTTCTGGTTGTAGTTAGGCTTTCAAAAATTACAAGGTAAAAGAGACTAGGACTTTTAGAGCTGCCAACTTACAGAAAACACAAAGAACTGTCCCTAGGGACAGCTGGGACATACTGGAGGGACGCATTCGGAAAGAGCCAGGGTAGGACAGACAGACAAGCCACTGCCTGTAACAGACAGACCGTGGGGAAAACCTACAGAGAACTGAGACACTGCAGCCAGTCCAAGGTGTGGACTCGCTGGGCCCCAACTCAGATCAACTTTTAGAAATGTCTGTCACTTTACAAAGATGGCTGGGCCCGGGGACCCACGAAGTGTCTGAGTGGACATTTCATGACGCGGGGCACTCCTGTCCAGTGCTTGGTGTGACGGATGGTGGTACTGTGTGGTGATGTTTCAGAGTCTACTTCCATTGCGGTTCTGGTGGGAAACATCATTTTATGAAGAGGAATGCTAACGTATATAAGAGTGAAGAGTCAGAGTGTCTGCAGTTTGCTGTGAAATGCTCCAGCCGGTCTGGGGAATAGGTTTATGGTTTTGCTACAGTTCTTCCTGCTTTTCTCTAGGTTTAAATTTCTCCTTTTTTTTTTTTTTTTGCTGAGACAGGGTCTGGCTGTGTCACCGAGGCTGGATTGTAGTAGTGCAATCACAGTTCGCTGTAGCCTCAACCTCCCTGGCTTAATCGATCCTCCTACCTCAGCCTCCAGACATGCACCACCACGCCCACCTCATTTTTGTATTTTTTGTAGTTGTGGGGTTTTGTCACATTACCCAGGCTGGTCTCGAACCCCTGGGCTCAAGCGATCCACTCTCCTCAGCTCCCAAAGTGCTGAGATTACAGGCGTGAGACACCAGGCCCAGTCTAAAATTTTCATTATAACATTTAAAACTTTTTCAAAGTCCATATCTCTATGGACTTTACATACTGAAATACTAACAAATAAAATGAAACAATTCCAAAATTTGCTTCAGAAACAGCTGGTAACAGGAATGGGCAGAGACCAAATGGGGTGTGTCAGGAGGGGGCAGAGCCTGGAGGAGTGCCTACCCCTCTGACCAGCTTCCCACTCACTGAAGGCAGGGAGAGGGTGGCCTTCAGGCTGCACACAGGCACCAGAAGCCCCAGACCCCGGCCTTTCCATGGAGGGCTGGGGTGCCTCACACAGTCTGGACTCACAGGGCCATTGCTCCAGCAGGGCCCTCCTAAGGACACTGCACCCCACAGCAGCCCCACAGTCCCAGATAAGGACCAAGCTACTAGGGAAACATGGCAAGAGGTGGGGACAGCGGCCACAGAGGGCTGAGTATGACAACGTGACCTGGGACTTGAATACAGCACAACTAGGACTCTGAAAGTATGTGTCACAGTAAATAAAGTGAACTGAAATCAGGCAACGTTCAGGGCACGTGCAGGTGATGAAGCAGCCACAGCCGCCCTGTACCCACTGGGTACCATGCAATCCTATAGGCACACAGACAAAGGAGCCTCTGAGGTGGGCACCAGCAAGCCCTCTGGGGACTGGCCCTCTAAGCTGGGGACCCCTCCAATGAGCTGAGCAGGCAGGCTTCCATTCCATTCTCTCTACAGGATCCCCACCCCCATAGGCACACCAGAGGGGCCGGTGACTGCTGGGCAGCCGGCTCCTGAGTGGGGACATGGTGGTACCATGAAAAGCATGTGGGCTGCCCACCCACTGTCCCCAAACCAAACACCACAGAGAGGACTGCAGATGAAGTCACTCACCTTGCCCCCAATCATAACAGTCCTGGGCACAAAGGCCTTGGTCGGCTCTCTCTTGATTCCTGCAGGACACACGGAAAGATTCACACAGGGCATTGGGAGCTGGACACGCCCCCGCCGGAGCCCAGATCAGAGGCCGACACCAGGGCAGAACAGGAAGGCTCCACCATGAGTGTGCTTCAAGGCCCAGTGACATGGGCGGCAGCAGCGCAGGGCCACTGGCCATCCACCCGCCTACCCACGGGGAACCTGCCCCTTACAGGGGAGCCAGGCCACCCTGAGGTTTGCACTTAGGTTCCCGGCTGTGAGGAAGGCCAGCCAGGACCACTGACGAACCGGGCAGCTGACCCGAGCAAAGATGCTGTTCCCAGGGGCTCAGAGGAAAAGCTGCACCTCAGTTTCCAGAAAAGCCCAACACAGGAGCCTCTCTGGGTCTGCTCATGAAGGGCATACTTGTGGGTTTTGTTTTTTGAGACAGTGGTTCCCTCTGTCGCCCAGGCTGGAGTGCAGTTATGTGATCACAGCTCACTGCGGCCTCTACCTCCCAGGCCCAAGCCATCCACCCACCTCAGCCTCCTGAGTAGCTGGGATCCCAGGCACGTGCCACTGTGCCCAACTATTTTTTTTTTTTGAGACAGAGTCTAGCTCTGTCACCAGGCTGGAGTACAGTGGCATGATCTCGGCTCACTGCAACCTCTGCCTCCCAGGTTCAAGCGATTCTCCTGCCTCCCAAGTATCTGGGACTACAGGCACACACCACCACGCCTGGCTAATTTGTATATTTTTAGTAGAGACAGGGTTTCACTGTGTTGGCCAGGATGGTCTCAATTTCTTGACCCTGTGATCCATGCGCCTTGGCCTCCCAAAGTGCTGGGATTACGGCGTAAGTCATCGTGCCCGGCCTAAGTTTTTAATTTTTTGTAGAGATGAGGGTCTCCCTGTATTGCCCAGGCTGGTTTCAAACTCCTAGGCTCAAGCAATCCTGCTTCGGCCTTCCAAAGTGCAGGGATTACAGGCGTGAGCTACCGCACCTTGTGCCTTACCACTCTCATATCCTAAACTGTGTTGTTTGTTGTTGTAAGAGTCAAGGCCCAGCTCTGCCACCCAGGCTGCTGCAGTGTGTAATCAGGGTTCACAGCAGCCACAAACTCCTGGGTCCAAGTGAGCCTCCCCACCTCAGCCTCCCAAGCAGATGGAACTACAGGCACCACAAGTTACCACATGCAGCTATTTTTTCACTTTTAGTACAGATGGAGTCTCGATTTGTTGCCCAGACTGGTCTCAAACTCCTGGCCTCAAACAGTCGTCAGGTGTCAGGTTCCGAAATCATCAGGATTATGGGGTGAACCACCACACTGGCCTTAAATAGGGCTGTTTTTTTTTTTCCAAGTTCAGGTCAGATGGATAATGTGCCGACGTCGTAACAAGGTTAAAGGGCAGTACATCTCAGACTAGCGTGTGAACACCCAATCATCATGCTCATGAACTACAAAAGGATCAAGCTGTGTTTTAAACACATTGTTTTGATGATACAGAAAGAAAAAGTGGTGACCTTAGCCTGTGGCTGTGGTGCCATCAGCCTGCAGGGGCGCTGGGTGAGACCTCGTGTCTCCCTTCTGCCTTGCTGGGACATGAGGTGAGGGCCCCTGAATTCTTCACAGAAGTGGATGGAGGGTCAAGCCATGACGGCCGGCTCACTGCCAGCCCAGCAAACAGACTGTCCTCGCCAGGTCACGGGTTTGCAGATTTCAGGGGAGGTTCCTACAAAAAGGGGATGAGCGGCTGCCCTGGACAGGCATTAACCAGCAAGCCGGGCCCAGGCAGGCCAGGCTCCAGGAGGAACGTGGCTGCCCCCTAGTGCTGGATCTTGTCACTTCTGGAAATCAGCAAAGAACGTGAAAAATGAAACACAAGTGACGATTTCACCACAACAAAGAAAGAAGGAAACCATGCAAACTTCAGGTCATGGAGGGCTGGGGATGGGGTCTTGGGAATCCTGACCTCTGGGGAGGAGCACTCTGGGCAGGGCTCTGGTCCTGGGGGCCACCAAGGAGCCCCCAGGGGGACAGCAGCTCAGGCGAGCACCTCTCTCACAAGGGCACCCTTGCAAAACAGGTCCTGGCATCCAGGGGAGCGTCCCGCTCAGGTGAGACCTGGAGAGACAGCAGAGATGGAGCCACAGGGAAGTGCCATGGGCTGGGGCAGCACGGCCGTGGCCCAGCAGAGGAGCTGCCCTGGACGACTGAGGAGCCTCCTCCGAAGAGCCCCAAGCAATCCAGCTCACCCCAACACAGCAAGGGAAGTCAGCACCCACCCCTGCCACAGGCCGCAGGAGGGGAGTGAACCCCTTTGCGAATCACCCACCCTTGGTGACCACCAACTTGGAAAGACACAGAGCCCAACACAAGTCCTCAGGGAGGGGACAGAGGGCAGAGGAGAGGAGCAACGGGCACGGGAGGGAAGTGTGGCCGGGGGCGGCTCGAGAGCAGTGCCACTCAAGAGGGCAAGGACAAACCAGGTCCCAAGAGAAGGAGGCACCAATGGGGAGGCCAGAGAAAGCCACCTCACGCCACACTGCAGTCCAGAAGCAGAAAACCAAACAGAACCAAATACACATTTGAAACGTACACCAAGAAAACGTCCCTGAAGTCCAGCAACACCTTCAACAAGCATGCTGAGTATCGGGGAAATGCCCCGTAACAGCCAACATGAAGACATGGCAATGACAGTGAGTCCCTCATGAGACTGAGACTCAGACCTCACTGGACTCAGGCTTATGACAAAGTCGAGGACAGGAGGAAGGGCAGAGTACTGATGCTGTAAGCTCTGACAGTGGGGGAAGAAGATGCATGTCCACACGTACCTGCATGCACACGTGTTTACACTTGTGCACACACACACACATCTGTGTACACACACAGACATGGGGCAAGGGGAAGACCAGCAGGAGTGAGCACCCGCCTGTTGGCTGCCTCCTGTGAACAGCTGGAGATTACAGCACGTCGTTCAAAGCGAATGAACCAACCGAGCAGCAGAGCGTCTGGAAAGCCCGAAAGCCAACACTAAAAAACGATGCAACAACTGACTGTGGGGCGCCGGAGCAGGAGGAAGGGAGAGGGTGACCAGTGACGCTCACTGATGCTCATCAATGAGACCAAGCATTGTGCAAGTGGAGGACTCAGGGTCACCACCAGGGAAATGCAGAGCATCACAACTGCAGGAGAAAAACAGGCAAAGAAAGACGACGCAAGGTTCCCACACACCGCCTCGGAGCTGGGAAGCCACGGCCCTGGGAAGCACCTCCCGTGGCGCCCACACGGCAGAGGGGTACTGAGCAAGGGTGGCTGCCAGCCTCTGTCCTACCAGGTGTGTTCCAAACACACCCAGATCCTCCACTCCATAAAGGCTTACTCATTGAGAACAGGAGATCTATCACCAGGAGGAGCTTTGTATTGGAAAGAAGGATATGTGGTTTCTTTGGTTTTTAAAATATCTACTTTATTAAATAACAAAATTTTAGAAACCTAGTTCTTCCTTAAGGTTTTATTATCTATTAAACCTAGCAAATGTTCCTATTGACCTTCAGGTGTCTCTGATTCATGTTTGTTCTCATAATTAAATGCCTTTAGACAATATAAGATACATACATAATTTAACACATACTATCTTAATTTTTATAAGTGTACTTTAAATGCCTCTAATAAGCATAATCTTTCCAAATAAGATTAGTCTCATATAGATAATAGCTAAATTTAAAATAAAAACTGAAGGCCCTGTATACAGTGGCTCATGCCTGTAACCTCAACCCTTTGGGAGGCAGAAGTGAGTGGATCACCTGAGGTCAGGAGTTTGAGACCAGCCTTGGCAACATGGTGAAATCCTGTCTCTACAAAAAATACAAGAGCATGGTGGCATGCACCTGCAGTCCCAGCTGCTTGGGAGAGGGAGGTGGGAGGATTTCCTGGGCCCTGGGTGGTGAGGGCTGCGGTGAGCCACGATGGCGCCACCACACTCCAGCCTGGGCCTTTTGGGTGCTTTAAGTGTTCACCTGTTTATGTGAGGCCTGGCGTGGAGCACACAGAAAAATGTAGCTTTGGCTTAAAATAAATGGGCAACATCACACATGCACACACCTACACACGCACAGCCCCCCACCGTGAGAAAGGCCCAGGGTCTGTGCACAGCTGGCAGGCGAGAGCAAGCCTTGGGCCCGGGGCGAGGTTGTGCAGGCGATGCTGGCACTCACGGTTGTACAGGGTGACCACGTGCAGGCAGTTGAGCAGCTGCCGCTTGTACTCATGGATCCTCTTCACGTGCACATCAAACATGGAGGAGGGGTTGATCTTCACCTTGTACTCCTTCTCCAGGAAGGCTGAGAACTTTAGCTTGTTCTCCTGGGAGAGTGAGGGGGAAGGCCGGCTGGAGACTTCACCGGGACTCCACCCACTGACCCTGTGGCTTCCTGCTTGGAGTGCTCTGTCAAGAGTGCCGTGGGGAAGGGGCAGGGGTGCACAGGCTGGAGCCGAAGGGCAGAGATGGCATCAGGGGTCTTCTCATGGGAAAAGGGGAGAGAGTGGCGCTGAAGGTGGGTCTGCACCAGGACTGGGGGGAAGTGAGGAGATGGCCCAGAGCATGCCTGGAGCCGAGCAGAGGACACTGCAGAGCCAGGTGTGCAGGCGGAGAAGCAGCGTGGGAGCGGGATGGCTGAAAGGACTACAAGGAGAACTAGTTCTGGCCTCTAGGAGGCCAAGCTCGAGGGGCCCTGGGGACGGGCCTCCAGCCCACTGAGGTTTGAAGGCTGCCATGACTGGCCCTGGTCTAGCCAAGGGGCCGCTGCCAGTGCAGACAGCTTGTGCACCTGCACAGCTCTCCAGGGGCAAAGAGGGCACCATGCTGGAATCGGCTTCTAGAGGCTTCCCTACAGAACTGACTGGTGGCAGAGGGTCAAGGCATGGGCAGGGCTGGCCTGGGGTCTGCACTCGCCTGTCTGCTGCGTGACCTGTCCTCCTTGGGCCCTCATCGGAAGGCTGAGTGGGGTGGAGAGACCTCAGAGGACACTGATGGTCTCAACCTTAGTCCTGTTCTGAGTCCCCACTAACGCCCCAGTGGGTACCCCAGGACCTGTGCTGGGCCTGCAGGAGGGTTGGGGCCAGTGGCTACCTGCCTGGTTGTGGGAGAGCTGGGGCCAGGGCCTAACTGCCCGGTTGTGGGAGAGCTGGGGCTGGGGCTACCTGCCTGGTTGTGGGAGAGCTGCGGCTGGGGCTGTGCCTACCTGCCTGGTTGTGGGAGAGCTGGGGCCGGGGCCTAACTGCCTGGTTGTGGGAGGGCTGGGGCTGGGGCTACCTGCCTGGTTGTGGGAGGGCTGGGGCCGGGCCTACCTGCCTGGTTGTGGGAGAGCTGGGGCTGTGCCTACCTGCCGGGTGATGGGAGGGCTGGGGCCGGGGCTGTGCCTACCTGCCTGGTTGTGGGAGGGCTGCGGCCGGGGCCTAACTGCCCGGTTGTGGGAGGGCTGCGGCCGGGGCTGTGCCTACCTGTTTGACCTTGGCCACGTCCCTGATGAATGCCTCATCACTGACCAGCGGCAACAGCTTTTTCAGCTGGCTCAGGTCAGTCAGGAACTCCTCCCCAATTTTCTGGAGAACATACAGGTTCCACTCACTGTGGGCCTCAGCCTCCTGAAGCTGGGCCCCCTAGCCACCTGCCCTCCTCCTGTTGTCGCCCATGCCCCTGCTTTCCCCGGAATCTGCTCGCCCAGGAATTCCACCTCAGGCTGCAGGGTCACTGTGGCAGCCCCTCCCACCTCTTCCGAGAGGGCTTCACCAGGTAGCCCAGTCCCACCAGTTCAAAGGTCCACAACAAACACACAAGCCTCCCTCGGCCACTGATCCCAGGGTTCCCCGACGTTGAAAACCCACCACCACCAAAACCCGAAGCCATCCTGCTGCCCTGCGCCGGCGCCTTCCCTGCCTCCGCACTGCAGCAGGCGGCCCCTCAAACCCAGCACGTCACCCAGGGCCCTCCTGGGGGCTTCCCGGTGCTGGCTGCCAACACTCAGCCGCCTGTCCTCACGGTGCCCAGGGCCACCTTAGACTGCACGGGAGCCACGCTGCCTTCCAGGCCCCGGGGCCCATCCCCCAACACAGGGCGTTGGAACAGTCTGCCCCAGGGTGCAGCTCCCTCCCTCTTCGTTCCCTCCTCAGACCTCAGCTTTCCTGGGCAGCCTTCCCTGACCACAGCCCCAGGTGGGCAGCCTCCCCAGGCAGGCCCCGGAGGGCCCACCCTCCCAGCCGCTGGTCCTCGCCTGCAGCGCAGGGCCTGGCACCTCAGCACTGTTTCCCCCGGGAGCCCACGTCGGAGCCGGCATACAGACAGGAGACAGGTGCTCAGCCTGGCGGACTCTCCTGGCAGTCAGCCACCTCTTGCCTCTTTTGCAGTGGCCCCATGGCTGTGCTCAGCCACACCCAGGCTGCCCTAAAGCTGGCTTCTGAACTTGTACACAGGACTCCCCGGGCCCCACTGGGAGACTGTCTGGCCCAGAAACCATGTTTAGGGTTTTGGCCCTCATGACCAGAAGCCCGCAGGTCAACATTTGAGGGACAGACTCCTGCCCACTCGGCAACCGCTCAGCAGGGACTGATAACACAGCCTGCAGGTCTCAGCCCAGGCGTCCCCATGGGCACGGGCGGGGCCTGGCGCTCACCTCCACGATGGTGTCAGCCAGCCCCGGGTTGCACAGCAGCAGCCACCGGCGGGGCGTGATGCCGTTGGTCTTATTCTGGAACTTCTCTGGCTCCAGTTCATAAAAATCCTTAAAGCTGCAAACACAGAAAACAGGTAACTGTCACAGATGCTGTGCTTTGAACCAGGTGAGCAAGAGACCTTAAGGCCCTTTTAAGGAGGTCCCTGGGAGTCCTCAAGCTCAGTGTTTCTGTTCTGTTTTCTGAGAACAGCGACCGCAGCGGCTGCAGACTCAGAGCCACGCAAAGGCAGAGCCGCACTCCAGGGACTGTGTGGCCAGCTGTGCGGTTTGCCCAGCTACAACCTTGCAGGTGTCAGAGCCTGGACATTCTCCAGAGCAGTCCATGTGGAAACAGGTGTCCAGGTCATGACTGCCGAGACCATGGGACTTTAGAGCTTGAGAAGCTGCGTTCGGCTTCCTCATCTGCCACTGGGGAGGGGCTGGACACAGAAGCTTGCCATGGGCAGCACACACAGAGCCTGCAGCCCAGCCCCGGGCATAGAAGCCCCACCGCCCCCCAACCATGCTTCCTGGCCCCAGGCACAGACGCCCCCGCCCTGGGTGCTGACCCCGCAGCACTCACAGTAGGCTCTCAGTACATGCCAGGAAGAGTGTGAGCAATTCCTAGATCACGCCCCACCTGAGAAGAGCAAGAACGATATCTGACCTAAGAACACCACCTTCAAGCCCTGTCCAAGCCCCACCAGTGGCGGGGGGACCAGTGCGGCAGAGCTTCTACCTGGGCCCCCAATAAGGCAGGGGTGCAGGAGAGCAACAGGAGACAAAGCCGTCTCCCCACTGCCCACAGAGCCAGGGTCCACCAGAGGCCCCTGTGTGCTGGCTGGTAAACGCACAACAAGGCGTGACCCTGACAGGGTGTTCTGGGCAGCACTGTCAGTCCCATGGAGGCAGGGGCCTAGTGGCATGGGGTGTATGCCACACAGCTGGGTCCGTGTGTGTGGTGGATGGTCCTAGATGCAGGCCTGGGTGTCAGACAGAGCTGGCCCCACTCGGGCGCGCACTTCACTCACACCGACTGTTTCACGATCTCCGAGTGGATCCTCGCCACACCGTTGACAGCGTGGGACCCAATCACACACAGGTGGGCCATGTTGATCCGCTTGCAGTCCCCCTCCTCGATCACAGACATCCTGCGCAGGCGGTCCACATCCCCAGGAAACAGTGCGGCCACGTGCTGATGCCAAGACACAGAGCGCCGTGGGTGGGCACAGGAGGCCTCATGGAGAGCCAGCACTCCCCATGACCAGGGGACAGTCCATGAGCACCCGTGAGCGGCTCTGCTGCCTCCAGGGACGTCTGGGGCTGCTACAGCCAGACCTTACTCAAGTGCTCCCAGCCCCAGCCGGCACCTCAGATGCATCTCGCAAGGGGCCCGGCTCAAGGAGAAGGCTCTTGCCCCACTCCCCAGCCCAGGAAAGGGTCCCACCCGGCCCAGGAACCCACAGGGCTACTATGTCTGAGGAAAATGGGTCTGAGGAGGAGGACATGCCATTCGATTTACAAGGAGGAACCTGGGATGGCTGTTGGTCAGGCATGGGTATCAGTCAACAGCTCTGCAAGGGACAGCCCCCAGGCCGAGCATCACCTGCTGTAGGAGTAAAGCACCTCCTCTCCCAGGCCGGGTTGGGGGCCGCTGATGTGGGTGGAGCTGACACCCCATACCCCCACACGGCAAGCTGCGCCCACACTCACGTCCAGGTGCCGCTGGTTGATGGCATAGATGATCTCCAGGTGCCGCGGCAGCAGCTTCTCAAACATGGACACAGGCCAGCGCTCCAAGGCCTCGGGCAGCACTGTGTGGTTGGTGTAGGCACAGGTCTTCTTTGTGATTTCCCAAGCCTAGACGATTTGTGAATGTTCCATGTGTTTGTTTAGAAACAAGCAACTCTCTGGCCAGCTGCCTGGGCAGGGGGAGCATCCAGGATCCCAGGCAGATGCTGCATCCCCCAGGAAGGGCCAGCATCCCCTCTGCTCTCCAGGGTGGATCCAGAGCCCTCTGAAAGCCTGGCACACTCTGCTGGCACGACCCATCAAAGTGTGACATCATGGTCTAGCATGTGACCTACATACAAAGAAGACACGCTCGCCTGCTACCTGGGGTCACTTTCACACTCTCCCATCACTGGTAAACAGATCACTGAGCGGTTTTCTATTTATTTCCACTATTTATTTCCACTGTGGCCTGACACCCACAGTGGGGAGGGCACTGGTTACTATATGGACTTGCCCTGTGCTGGCCAGGACTAGGGGACCTGCAACAGGTACAGCCTCACCTGGAGTGCACACATCCCAAGACCAGAGAGGGGCTTGGGTTTCTACAAAACGGAGGCAAAAAAATTGTTTTACGTTTCTGTTTTTGTTTTTCTGGGTGTGTGCCACCACACTTGGCTATGTTTTTTTTTAGAGGTGGGGTCTTGCTGTATTGCCCAGGCTGGTCTCTAATTTCTGGCCTCAAGCGACCCTCCTGCCTCGGCTTTCCGAAGCACCAGGATGATGGGAGCGAGCTGCCACACTGGCCGGTTTTATGGTTCTACATGTTGATTTAGTAACACTTAGAGTAAGAAAAATCCCACCACACAAAAGTATCTAAGTCCAAAATATGCTGAGTCGGGAAAGCAGGCACATGAATATGGGGAGCGCAGAGCTCTAAACACTTAATGCTTTGGGGAGTTGTCACCAAACCAAGATGAGAACACACCAACGGGCAACCCTGAGAAGTGTCAGAGCCCTATCCTTATTCTCTGTCCCCTGCACCCTGGCCCCGCAGAACCTCCGTCTCCTAGAACCAGACCCTTCCCACAGCTGCGTCTCTCCCACACATGATGACCACACAGCTCTCCCAAAGCCAGGGGAGAAGGCCCCCGGCTCCGCCCTCGTAGCCACGGTCTGCACAGGCTCCAGGCTCTGGGGAGGCGCTGCCCTTTTCCTCCATGCTTACCTTGTCCCAGTCCACCCTCTCCACGTCCACCAGGATCCGCATGAGCTCAGGAATGGAGAGGGCAGGGTGGGTGTCATTCAGCTGGATGGCCACCTGCAGGTCACACAAGGCGTGCCATTCAGTCACCTCATCCCGCATGGGCACCCGAGGTGGTTGGTGTATGCAGCCCCTGGTGTGAAGGAGCCGGCTCAGCCCACTCCACCCCAGAGGAGCCTGGAGAACAGGGAGGGATTCTGAGGAGGGAGCAAGGAGAATGGCCTGGCTCGCACTGTGGCAGGCATGCGCTGTGCCCGATGTGCCTGCTGGTGAGTGCCCTACAGTGGCATGCTGTGCCGCAGTGGTGCTGTAGCCAGAGGCCAGGAGGCATGTATAGCTGTATTGCAGGCAGGCCACGGGGGCTGTCTCATTGAGGCTATGGTGGCTCTGTCTGAAATAACTGCACTCAGCCTGCCAAGTACATCTGACCTTGCATGGGAGCCTTTTTCGCCATGTCCCTTGCTGACTTGACTCCTATCAAAGCCAGTGGCCCTTGTTATGGGAGAAAGGGCCTGAGTGGGATCCTGGTCCAGGATGATGAGACCTTAAGGCAAGGACCATGTGCCATCCGACTCTAGCCCCTTCTGGGACACGAGGAAGCAACCCCAAGAGCCTGAGGACACTGAGATCCCTCCAGGGGTCACCATGCACCTTGTCCGGGAACGTCTCGAAACAGGTTCTCACAGGGTCCCGGCAGCCGAATTTGGATGACTTGAAGCGGCGGATGATGTCCTGGAGTGTGGCGGCCACCACAAAGTACTCCTGCTTCAGCCGCAGCTCCTTCCCCTCAAAGAACTGCACACAACGGGGCAAGCTGAGGGGGTGCAGGCTGGGGGCGCACACCCCACAACCCAGTCCTGGGACCACTCTCCTCCCCCAGGAAGTCCAGGCTGGGAACCTGGCTCAAGGGCACAGGCAGAAGACTGAGAAGAGCCCAGCCTGGCCACCTGATGTCAGAGCCTCCTGTGTGCCCTCAGGTCGCTGGAAAAGGTCACCCCACCTGTGGGACACATCCCAAGACACAGTGTCCATCCGTTAGGAGAAGTACAGTGCCAGCACTGCTCAGGAACTACACTGTCCAAGCACAGGACTTCTGGAACATTCTGCACCTGGGGCTTGGGGTCTGCCCACAGTCTCACAGGACCAGGGGAGTGCACTCTGTGATAACCCTTCCGGCACCCAGGCCTTTGCTCCTGTGTGCACGGGTTACTTTTATAAAATAAGCTAACTTTTAAACATGCTCCGCCTACTAAGGCAAATTCTAAGGACTTGTCAGACAACAACAAAAAGGCCATGGGGCACTAAATGCAGATGGCAGTGTGGAACAGGGCTGCAACACCATCATGTAGCAGGGGAAGGGCATGTGCCAAGGACGTTCTGAACGTCCACAGGCATCATGCCAGGCTAGCGCTACCGTCCCTGAACATGCGGATCCCCTACTTGGGGAAGTGGCACCACAGGCCAGAACGGCACACAGGCTAGAGGGCGGATGGGCTCCAGCCAGTCCCAGGGAGCAGCTGTGTGTTTACAAGGGCAGTGGATAAGAGGAGGAGGTGGCAGACAGCGCCCTCAGAGAGAGGACCACAGAGCTGCCAAGAGGCGCACAAGGACCCGCTTGGCTTTATCAAGGACAGTGCACCCCACTCCTACCCAAGGGCATTGTGGGTGCATCCGATGCAGGAGGGCCACCAGGCGGCTGCTTGCCAAGGCCAACAGCAGGCCCCACTTGGGAGCCCGGTCAGCCAGCCCACCTCACTATGCCGGAAAGGGGCGCGGCCTGAACGAGAGTACCCAGGCTGGCCACTCACATTATCGTTTGGATACAGGACCCTGGAGATGTTCTCAGCCAAGTTCCGGTCCAAGACTGCCTCGATGTAGTCTCCCACGTTGACTAAGAAGAGACAGAGCGGGGTAAGCACACATGTGCCTCCTGGCGTGAGCACCATAACTGCTCAGGGGCCTACTTGCAAAGGTCAAGGGAAGGTGCGCGCGCACAGGACTCCCCGAGCTGCTGCACTGCTTCACCTCAGCCCCGCCCCTGGAGGGACAGCTGACCCCTCCCGCAGCCCGCCTACACATGCACACAACTCCAGTGCCCGCACTCCTCCTCAGGGGCACGTGATCTGCACAAGCTGACCCAGGTACCCGGGTCCCAGATGTCTTCGTGGCTCTGCCTGTGGGCCATTCCCAGGTGGGCTCCCCCTACAAGGAAGCTGTACCAGCCTCGCTCTTCACCAGGACCCGGGTCCTAGGGGAGGGCCAAGCAGCCTCCAGGACAGTGAGCCGCAGGGCACAGTAAAGGCTGTGGGCAAGGGTGTCTGGGACCAGCCACCCACATGGACACAGGGGTGCCGAGAACCACGGAACGTACAGTCTTGCAGCTTGAAGTCGTTGGGGGCCTTGGCAGACCACAGCCGCATGGTATTGACGGTGTTGTTCTTGTAGCCGGGCACCGGGGTGTCGTAGGGCATAGCCAGCACCACCTGGCCACGAAAGGGGTTGCTCAGGATGGAGTGGCAAGGATCCCCGCCAGCCCCCGTGCCTCTCCCTACCCCGACCTCCTCTTGAGCACCTGGCCTCCCGCTGGCCCCCTTATGGTCTCCCCCTTCTGCCCAAACACATCCACCAGGCCCATTCTCGGCACCATAGTCCCTGCCTGCCCCTGCCCCTGTGGTGCCCGCGTTGCCATACTGAGAGGACCACCCGCCCACCACCCTCCCCAGACCAGATCTGTCTTCTCACTTTACCTTCCTCGGGAACGGCCTTTGACTAAAGAATCATCCCCATCCCAACTCCCTGAGCTCCCTTCTCGCCCTCTGGCCTCCACACCTCCCCTCCTTACTTGACTCTGTTCCAGCAACTCCAGCAGGCAGCCGCTCACCCCGCAGATGATCTCTCTCACCTCTGCCTACATGAAGGCTGTTCCTGCGGCCCTGCGGCTGCCTTGCCTGCTACCCTCAATGTTCCCAGCACCCCAGCACAAGCCCAGCCATGCTCCCTCTCTCCTCGACAAGCCCCCAAGTTCCTGTGCGTCCAGAGGCATCAGCTCTGCTCCCATCGAACACAGGAGGAAGCTCACAAAGCTGAGGCTCGCCTGCGGTCCCAGCTCCCCGGCAGGCGCACTCAGGGATGCTTGGGTTCACCCCGATACACACGTGCCTGTGGCACTGCCAGTCAGTTTCGACAGCCACACAGGCTGCGTGCTGAGGCCACCAAAACTAAAACCGAAATATCCCTTTCCCTTCCTCTCTCCTGTCAATCCTCGCCCCTACTCCACAGGCGATACCCAAGAGGGAGACAAGTCCCCAGCAAGGCGTTCCAGCTCCTTCCATCCTGGCCAGCCCTCAGGACTAGGCCCATCTTACAGCCTGCCTGGAATGTCCCAGGTTTCCAGCCCCCTCACTCACACTGACACACTCATCCATGAACATATCTACAGCGTGGGTCCTCTGCCCTACTTCTGCAAGTTAAATACAACTTTCCATGATATTTTCAGCTTCCATGGCATGGCCCAGCCACTCTGAGCGCATGTATTTGATTTAAAATTGTGTCCTACAAAGTCAGGACAACTCCCTCTGTGCACCAGTGACCACTCAGCCTCCAGGCTCTCCTGTTATCACCCCTCGTCCTCTGCCACAGGTGGCTAAGTCTCACCGATTCCCCCATGTTCTCCTGTGGCCTCTCCTGCCAGCCCCTGCCCTGCCCTAGTCACTCCAGCTCCCAGCTACCTTGAGCCTGCACCAGGTGCTCCCTCGAGTGGCCTCTGCCTGCCTGGCACCCCTTGCTGTCACGCACCCTAGGCTCTTGCCCTAGTTCTGCTGGGAGGGAGGGCCTGGCCCCGCCCCAGGATGCTGCCCAGGCCTCAACCACTCTCCAGAGGCTCTGACACTGATGCTTTGAGAACTGTGAGCCATGTATGGCACCAGGGCCCAAGCGAGCCTGTTGCGTGCTCCACAGAGACAGTGGGAGCTGTTCTTGCCCACCCTAGGGACTCGTACCCCCATTCCGTCAGAATACCCTCCTGCCTGCAGCGGGGTTCTCATGAGCATCTGACAATGAGTGGACATGCCCAACTGCATTCTCAGCTCCAACATACAGCTCCCGCCCAGCAGGACTTCCCCTGCAGTGTCTCACTGCTATGCTCAGCGTTTCCACTGTTTGGGAAGTTCCCATCAAAGTGTAAGAGACTGGGGAGATGAGGAGAATAAACTTCCCCCGGCTTTTACCTTAAGTCTTCCAGGGAGGCAGCAAGCCCCCGACACCCCAAAAGAAGCTGAGGTGACTATGAATGATCCGCAGCAGCCCCCTCGCCCAGCCCCAGCCTTGCCCGCGGACATTTTGGCCCAGGTACCTGTGTGTCCAGCCACTTCACACCGTCAGGGGTGTGCTCCACACGCCCGTAGAAGTGCACAGGAAGCATATACTCAGGCCGCGCTTTCTCCCAGGGGTTGCCGTAGCGCAGCCAGTCATCGGCCTCTTCTACCTGGAAAGGGGCCAGCAGTGAGGGCACCCTCAGGGCAGACATCCTGGGCTACCGCCCTGTCCTTGGCCCAGCAGACCATGCAGTTGAGATCACACAGTGCCTGTCACTGAAACTTACCTAAGGCCATTTATCAAGTCAGGATTCCCACTTGTGGTCAAGCCCGTGTGGGTAAAATGAACACTGTGAGTACTGAAGTACCAAACTTGAAATTCAGAAAAATGCACCCAAATAAGAAGACACTAAGGGTCAGGCATGGTGGCTCATGCTGTAATCCCAGCACTTTGGGAGGCCGTGGCGGGCGGATCACCTGAGGTCAGGAGTTCGAGACCAGCCTAGCCAACACGGTGAAACCCCGTTTCAAAAAAAAAAGGACACTAAGAACCCCTGACTACATATGCTCCGACCTGGATGAGGCTTGAAAAGCCTACACTCGGTGAAAGAGGCCAGACAAAAACATCACGCATCGCATGAGGCTATTTACAGGAAATGTTCAGAATGGGTGCCTGCACAGAGACAGAAAACGGAGGAGAGGCTGGGTATGACTGCAAACTGGTGCAGGGCTTCTTTCTGGGGTGATGAAAACATTCTTGAGATAGACAGTGGTGATGGTTACCCAGCTCTTAATACACTAAAATCGACTTTCTGTCTCAATAAAGCTGTTATAGAAGACTCACTAGAAGATACTGCTTTGACGTGGACACGCTGGCCAGCAGAGGTTCACACCTACAGCCCCAGCACTCTGGGAGGCCACGGTAGGAGGATCGCTTGAGTCCACGAGAACAAAGCTGCAGTGAGCCGTGACTGTACAACTGCACTCCAGCCTGGGCGACAGGGCGGGACTCTATCTCCAAAAAAAATTATTAAATTTAAAAAAGAAAGAAAGTGACATTGCAAATCCACAGGTGCAGGAGCCAAGTTGTCAGCCGGCAGGGAAGGGTGCCCTGGATGCACCCAGGAAGATCAGCTGTTCTGGGAGGGCTTCCAAAAGAAGCTTATTCCCAAAAACTGCACCCAGTGACACTCGGGACCAATAAATATGCAAAACTCTAAAAGCGGCACTGCAGACTTGAGCCACACTTGTGCAGAAATGAGATCAACTCTCTTCTCTTCAGAATGAACAAGCAGCCCTAGTATGCTACACTGAGGGATTTCCTCTTAATGGTTCCTACCAGAGGTAAAGAGTCACAAGCGAGACTGTCTGGGCCGTGCTCTTCGGGAGGCACCTCCCCACAGCAGGCACCTCTCCACGGTACTCCCAGAAAGACCTTTCTGGTGGTGTCTTCTTGTCCGCTGTGACATTCCCCAACACCAGGGCCTGGCCATCTCCTGCTCATCACTCCAGGAGTTGCCTGCAGAAGCAGCAGCTTCCCACACATAAAGGCAGGCAGAGCCTCCCTTCCAGGGCCTCCACTCCCCCTCAGCCAGGGCATCAAGTAGGTCACATACTGCTAGCCAACCCTGTATTTATTTTTGCCAGAACTAAAGCCAACTAAAAACCCACTCCATCTGATCAGTTCCCATGAAAAGGAGTTGAGAGGAGGGGTGAGCTTTACTTACTGATCATCCTAAACTGTCACATAAGGTGGCAAGAGTTCAGGAATGAGGACCACCAGAAGGAAAAATGTCTCTGTGGTAAAACAAAAACACCACTAATACCTTCCTAGGCATGGGGGAGCATCTAAGCTTCTGCTTTATAAACCCACACGTGATATGTGGACTGTCGGGGACTGGAATGAGTCAGAGCATCAACATGTGCATGGACTGCACTGCCCTGCTGCTCAGGCACATAGAGAGCTGGTGCAGAGCTGTCCAGAGGCAGTGGAGGAAAGGTGCCTTTCTCTTTCTAAGGTTGCAGAGGGCATCTCTGTGAATCAAGCAACGGACCTGAGTCCGTTTTAGGTTTATTTTTAGCCATTAGGTTTCTTCGCCAACATTTTATTATGAGCGTTTTCAAACACGCAGAAACGTTATCCACCCACACCTAGGGGCTGTAAATGGTCTGTCGTTTCTCCAGCCGCCAATCCATTGATTTTGGTGTGTATTTAAAGCAAGCTACAGATATCAGTCCACATTCCCACTAAACACATCGCAGTGCGTATCATGGACAGCTGCTTCTTGCCTGTTTATGTTTTGGGTTAGTTTCTCTGTGGTGAGATGCATGAGTCCTATGGATGCCATGGACGAGCTCTGGAGACTGCACCTGCTGTGCGGCCCAACCCTGCCCCAAGGACGTCTCTAGCACCCACCACGCAGGCATTCACTGGGGCCGTACACTCTGATGCTACAAATCTTTTGATTCTAACCCCAGACCAGCTTTGTGACTTGCAGGCCTCAAATGATATTAAATAAACCATCCTCCAACCAAACGGAATAGTGGTGACTTTCATTCTGAGGCTCATGGGAAGGGAGCTATTGCCTGGCCTCACCTGGGAGGAGGCCGTATTTTAAGACCATGCCCTCCTCCTCACCATAGTCTCAACCACCTCACTTAGCTGTTGTGTGAGGCTTCAAGATTAAGGCCACTCCTTCCAAGGGCCACTGTACTTTGCAGAGTCCAGCCTCTAACCCCAAGGGCACTGTCCTCTCACTCGGGTCAGTGAGTGAAGGCAGAAGGTGGGAGCAAAACTACAACTGCTCTTCTAACTACTCGGCCAATATCCCACTAAGGCTGACCCCAAGAGCACCACCCTTCACTCTGCATTTTGGTGCAGCCAGGAAGCTAGCAACCCTCACTACCCGGCTGCCACTGGCCCTGTCTGGGGGCTGCTATAAGGCTCAGCCAGGCTTCTGTGTCCTGCATGCCCCCAACTTCCTGTCACAGGCAGAGGCAGCTGGCAAAAAGCTCACACAGGGCCCAGCCTCTGCCTGGCCATGTGGACCCAGCTGGAGCGGGGGAGCTGCCCTGACCTGTTCCACGTTACCACTGGCTGACCTGCAGTCCCCTGGTGGGAACGGTGACAGGGGTGGAGTATAAACAGCCTCGGTCGGGGTGGCAGGGGAAAGTATTAGCAGTCTGCAGGGGCGGCAGGAAGTATAAAAAG